>JASCZW010006624.1:0-75174 GCA_034211315.2 Aedes japonicus
CTTGAGTATTTTTGAGTGTCTCTTACGAATAGTGAATAATGAAACGAAGAAAGGCAGATTTGAGTCATTGAGTTACCGTTTGACTAAGTTCATTACTGTCCCACGTTTCATAACAAATTAAATTAACAAAGGACATTTATGCAAATACCAGTACTGAAGATAACATGAAACATAAGTTAGCGTGTTGGTATTCGTGGAAATGTAGCACGTTTGGGATGGAGTGATCCATCTTAGATTGCTTGTGAGGGAACCCGAGCAGGAACGAATTACTTGATAACTGGCCTAGGTATTTAAGAGCTCAGATTAAGAGGTAAAATACCGGAGGATAATAAGATGAAATTGTTCCCACAATGTTATGGGAACACCAACTTGAGGTAAGACAATACCAAAATATACCTCTCAGGTATTCCCAGGTATCCGAAATAACAAGCTTTGTTATTCAAGAGATATTTTGCTTCAACTCTTAGGTATTTTACTCCTTAATCTGAACTCTTTTATACCAAGGCCAGTTATCAAGATCAAAATTAGGTATTCATATGTTGTTGTCTCCTGCTCGGGAAGTGACGACACACGAAAAAAAAATCTGTTTTCAAACTCGTGAACAAAATTTCATAATTTAGTTTCCTTGAATGTGTTCAAGTAAATCGCATTTTCGTAATACCAATGCTAAAATCATGACCCAAGTAACAATTTTATTTTTATGCCAACCGTACAGCACTCCTCCCGAATTTCTTGATAAAACTTCATTCACCTTCTCTATGCTTCTTTAAAACCTAAATTTGTACAAAATGGCCCAATCTACGGTGACGGTTGTGAAAACAAGTTTATAGAACCTACATAAGACCATTCAGATTTTGAAAATATTCTTGTGAAAGATGTTATTACCACTTGAGAACTTTCATAAAACCATTTGCCTGCCAGGAAAACCAGCATACGGCCTAATGGCCACAGCTGTCAAACTTTACTGTGGTATCGTAGTTGGTTTATGTTGTTCTGGTTTGTTCGATTCTCTGCTCGTCTGATTCATTCAACAGTAAATAATATCTAAGAATTTTTTTAATTTAAGTATAAAGCCCGATTCAAAGTAAATTTCGACGCATTCAAGTGATCATAATTCAAGAGCTAAACAACATACACGGTTGATCAAAACGTCAAAAAAAGGTTATTTACTCAAACGATATGTTACTAGTTATAACGTTTCACAATTTCGAACGAACTGTCGCATTTTACTTGTGATCGATGCCATCATGATCTGCACAGTCGCTGTTGACACTGTACCGGCGAACATATTCCACTTTAAACGCATTTGTTGTGCATTTGTCACTTCTTTACCGCATCCTTGAAGTGTTCGCTTGACAATTGCCCAATATTTTTCGATCGACCTGAACTCAGGGCAATTCGGAGGATGAATCTCTTTGACGACGAAATTAACATTGTTTGCAGCATACCATTCTAGTACCTCCTTAGAGTAGTGCAGGGTGGCCACACAATCTTAAAATAGAAATTCCCGCATTTTTGCCTTATTTTCCCGACTGTTAAGATGAGTTAATATAAATTAAATTACTCGTAGCTAAATCTCTGAGCTCCCAAACTTTTTTCAATTTGGTTTACCACCAGACACTTTCCATTTATTTAAAATACGCATTTTTGTGCGACAGGATGAGCCAATTTTTAAGAAATGTGGTTAAATTTGGCAGCTCCTTCTTGGAATGACCAATCAGTTCTTACCAAAATTTGTCCAAACCAATTTCTTTTCTCTGGGCACAGCTTCCCAAATTCTTCTTTCACCATGTGTCAACAACCTTACATACGCAATTCGCCAAACTTCAAACACAGTCGCCACCACATGAAAGATAAGTTCATTTCTGGCCTCACTTGTTACAGCCGTGTAGCCAGATCTTCTAAGGGCATCTTCAACGGTGGTTCAAATCGTGGTTTGGATTTATTTGTTTAGACCAAACGAAAAAACATCGTTGCATCGCTGGTGTTTGTAAATTTTGTTTTATACCGGATCTATTTTGCATCATTTCAGAAATTATATAATATAAGCTTCGAAGTTTCTTACCGAACGCACTCTTTGAAAATTTAATTTAATGAACTTCGGAATATCTATGAAGATTGGGTGGAAATATCTATAATGAGCATGCCAGAAGTTGATTAAACTTCTCGGCAGTTGAATAAAATAATTGGAAGTTTCCAGACAATCATGAAGTTTATTCGCTGTCTTTCGAGAAGAAAAAATGTGAAACTTTAGAGAAGTTCATTGAATTGCTGAAAAATTATCAAAGTTTCTGGCAACTTGGATGAACTTTAACAAAACGTTTGCTGATCATCCATGGAATAGGAACAACTTTCTGGAAATGACGGGAACTTAGAAAATCACATTTCGCTTCCCAGAAGTTGTTTTAACTTCCAGCAGGTACATATTCTGTGATAAAAAGCAGAATATCACACATATTTAAATAACTTACGAGAAATTTAAATAAAAAATCTTGGAAGCCGTGGAATTTCTGTGGAATGGTTAGCATTACCGATATGTTGTTAAACCGTACAAGAACTTTTTATGATCTCCAAAATTGTGAATAGGTGGAAATTCTATGAAATTGATTAAAAAGAAGTTGGTTTCTTTATTCTCGTTTTGGTTGGGTTCGGAAAATTATCGAGTAGTAAGAAGTTTAAGTTCTTCTTAAAACTTAAATACCCTGAACTTTTGAGATGTTTTCGGAACGATTGAAAAGTTTCTCGATCACCTGGAAAGATCGCTGAAGTTCTAGGAAGCTCCCCAAACTTATGGAAATATCCTTTGAATGTTTCCTAAACTTTTCGAATGCTCAAAAAATCTCGTTTCCTGTTTATCTGGGACGTTTTCTGAAATTCTGGAAAGTTCCCCGATCTTGGGGGAAGTTTTCTGAAATTCTTGGAAGATCGTAGGACTACTGAGGAATTTCCTGAATTGCTGAATCCCCTGAGCATACGGGAGTTTTTTCGAGCTTCTGGAAAGTTCCCCGAACTTCTGGGACATTTTCTAAATTTCTGGGACGTTCTATGAACGTCTGAGATGTTTGCTGACCTTTTGGAAAGTTTTCTGAGCTTTGGGGGAGTTCAATGATCTTTGTGAGCATTTTCTGAAGTTCTCAGAAGTTTTTTGAATTCATGAGAAACCCTGAACTTCAAGGAAGTTTCTTGAACTCCTACATGTTCGCTGAACTTCTAAGAAAGTCTAGCAAGTTTTATGAAATTCTAACACTAAACCTCTATGAAGATCCGCAAACTGTTGAAAAGCTGCATGAATTTCTTGACTGTTCTCTATTGGAAGTTCTCTAATTTTCTGAAAAGTTCCTTGAATTTTTGGGAAGTTCCCTGTACATCTTGAGTAGTTCTATGAACTTCTGAAAAATACCCAAAATAATCTGATAAGTTTTCTAAACTTCTGGAAGCCCCCTGAATTTCTGGATAGTTACCCGAACTTCTGTGAAGAACCCTTTACTTTTGGAAACTTCCCTGAACTCGTGGTAAGCTCCTTGAATTTGTGGACAATTCCCTGAGCTTCAAGGAAACAATCTGAATTTCAGGAAAGATGTCCGAACTTCTAGGAAGAACCCCTAATTTCTGGAAAGTTCCCTGATTTTATGGTATGTTCCTTTGACATCAGGGAGAATAGCTAAACTTTGGGAAAATCTAAGTCAAATCTAGAAAGTATACCGAGCTTCTGATAAGTTTCCTGAGTTTCTAAGTCCACTGAATTTACTTAACTTTACAGTTTCTTAACCTTTTCCGATATTGGAGCGTAAATACTGCGGGCCGTAAGTCTTAAGGACAGATTTGCAAAAAATCCTCAGGGTCGCCAACCCCCAAGTTTTCGTCGAGAGAACTAGCTGAGGACATACGCCAACATCCGTTAGGCTGCAGTGCACCTATGTAACACTGAGGCCAACATATCCAGCTGCATCGCAACAGCTTGAAAAAGTCATCAGTTGACTCTAGTTGTCGCATAATGTCGCATAATGGCACTATCTATCACTATCAGCACTATCTAATATCGTTTAAATGAGATGCATGCATTCACACACTCACCACCACTCAAACCAATCCATGGTAAAAAGTTTGCGAAAAATCCTCGGTCTCTGAAAAAAACAAAACTTCTGATCTCTGGATATTGTAAGATTGACAAGATGATAGGTGTTGGTGGGTTTAACAATAAGAAATACTACACCGCTGCGGGAAAGCAAAGTTGGTCTGTTTTAGCAGGTTCTTTTTAAGTTTGCTGATGCAAATCACCTATAAAGATGTTAAAATAGACCACCGCTGAAGATGCTCTAACCGGTACGTTTTGAACAGGCTGAACAATGAGATCGGTGGACCGAGTAAATGACAAAAACGCTACTCAAATCATTTGAAAAAGGTGTGAGTATGGTCTCTTCTATATGACAAAAATACCCGATGACTTTTGAAATTCTCGCCTTTTTCCCGCATATTTCCCGATGATTTTGGATTCCCGCATTTTTCCCGCATTTCCCAATTTTCCCGAGTCTGTGGCTACCCTGCAAATATCTACTACCAGGTCCTGACTTGGATCAATGAGATATATGTTCACCTCATTGGGCCTAGCTCGATTCCCTTAGCCGCTTATAATGTTGGCTGATTTCGTAATCATTGCTTATTTGCACATGATATAAAGCGGGAAGATTTCTATTGCCATTTCGGTGGGTGCACTTAAGAAGGCTTTTGCGTTGTATGTATTGTAAACCTCGATGCACTTGCTAGTGGGTTTATTTGCCCGTTGCAGAAAACAACGAATAGATTTGTTAGTTCTACCTTCGGTTTCGTAATATAAACTAAAACTAATTTTCAGTGTATAATTTTTTTTAAAGTACTTTGAACAGTCTATGTTACAGCAAATGGATCATCCCAGGGGATTAAGCTCTAGAAGTATTGAATAATTTCCAGCGGTTTTTTTTCCCATCCGTCGATTTAAGGTTTCCGTTACAAGTTCAAGGACTAGGTCAAATTTGGTCGTTCATTTGTCGTTTTGTTTAGTGCTTTAAAGATTTTGGAATGGAGTCTGAGCGCAAGGGATTTGCGACGAAAATTGACACATGCATCTCGACAATTCGAAACATTCGCATCATGCCATGGCGAAAAAGTTGGGAATAGTAAAGTATACTGATTCTCATATCATCAAACGTCACAGAAACCGTCTGACCACCGATTAGAAAAAGGAAGTGGACAAAAACATCTCTGCTGGAGCTCTTAAGACTAATCTTTTATAAAATTTCATAGAAGATCTGATGAAAAAACAAGTAAGGCAATTCGGAGCGCAAGATAATTAAAGTAAACATAGTTAAACTTAACAAAAAGGCTTTATTTGATACTTCGAAAATTTTAAGACATTTGGTAAATCGACGGTTGCTTTGTGTATTGCAATTTTATCGTGGACAACCTTTAAACTTAAATGCAGTTTTACGTGTAGACATTTAAAAGTTCAATGTGATTTTATCTGTTATAAGGTTCATCAACAGTGCAGAAACACAATCGAACAAGTACATCCATCCAATCATTTTTTCCAATAACACGACTTTTCTGTCATACAACAAAACATACCTTTGTCAAAATGCAAGAAAATACTTCACAAAAATAAATTCATGCATACCACCACGTGCCCTTCGCTTCAGGTGAGAGAAATCGGAACATTTCCTCTACACGGTCGCCTTATTTAACACAAATTTGCGTTGTTTTCAACCCAGTATAATCAAAAGTGGAGTTATTGAAATTTAACTTGCAATGACTATTCAACACCATCTTTCTGTTCTAATGGTGTTGGTGATTGATCAACTTGTCCATTTTAACCAAATTTACTCAAACTTGAGTGACTGCACTTTTGACGAAATTGAATCGAAAACGACTTAACTTTGAGCTATACGGTGCGACCGTGTAGAAAATCGACACTCGACCCCCATTCTCTCTCATTCGCACGCGTCCACCCGAACTCTGGGGGGAAATCGATTTTCCACCAACACAGTCGAAGCCCAGCTGTGACCCGATGTTCACCACCTACATCCGCCGACAAGTGTGCGTAGTCAAGCGAATTCCGTTGTTGTAGGTGGTTTTGCGACTGACTCCAAATGCCTCTGCCGTTGAATCCCGACACCAATACCACCACGGAGCATCATCCCGTACACCACACCAACAAACGTGACGGTCGACTGGTGCTTGACAATGATATTGATATTGAGAGTTTTGGCTGGGACCAAGATGTAGGTTCCCTGTGCCTCTAACCAACGACAACAGGGATTGCATTGGACTGCCGACGCCGTGTGCTTCGAAACTTCATTTTCACTTCTGGTCGCGTGCGTCGTCGTGCTTCCGGAACGGAAGACGTCGCCCCCTGCCTTTCCCTTCATCCATTTTCTTCCGACAAACAATGTACGTAGCGGTCGCGGTGGAGTCGAGGAACACCGTGCACTCGACTGAAGGAGGTCATCGGAGCATTTCGCTCGCTTGTGTACGTTCGCTTGAATCTTAAGCTACTTTCCGAAGCTTCGCGAGACTAGCAATCGATTGCCGCTCGACGAAGTGCCGAATATAATGTATGCTCCGAAGGTGAAAGAGGTTTGACGCTGAACGCAAGTGGAGCCAAATATGCAGCGAGCGTTATTCGATGCAATTGCAATTTTCACTTCTCGTCAATTATGTGCTGGAGGATTGGGGAGGTTGGGGTGGAAACTAGGGGAGGCGAGGAGAACTTATGGCTTTATGCATGATGGAGTGAAAAACTGTACACATTTGCATTTCCAATGCTGTCGGAAGGCAGAAGGATGCTTTGGTTAATCGGGCACACTCAATTCTTTGATGCATGTTTTTGCATATTTCAGCATGGCTGCGGGCAAAGTCCGCTGTCACTTTTGTTTGTTTAATGATGGTCATCTGGTCCGGTAGTGTAAACATGTTTAAATGTACAAGGATTTCAGGGAAATATTGAAGCTTAAATAAAGAGGAACGTATTATGTCGAATATTTTGAGTTTTTCTTCTTCTGTGAAATTATTGAAATTTGACTAGAAATTTAATTCGGTGATTTTATTTACAAAATAACGCGCAATTACAAAAGAAAGACGCTCTTAGTCGGCGTTACGATTTTTTTTTTATTAATTCAGATCTTATAGAGAATACATTTTCCAGAAATGCCGTGAATATAGCGTGCTCACATATCATCTATTCATGACATTGAAAATATTTTCGTAAATTCGTTTACACTCGTTTTGTAAACACAGTTTTCGTACATTGAACACATGTCACATTGTTAGCAAAATTCATACTGCTTGTCATCAGCCAATATACGAAATGAATTTCGTGCGATCCACCCAAACGGTGCTTCTAAAATATGCGACAGAAAATAATGAGACTCAATCATTACATTCCATTCGAGCTTAGTATCTTTATAGTCAACTTAAAACATAACCTTTATTAACATGAAATGATCGTTGAAGATAACGTTCCTTTTTCACTCAGTATGACTGCCATTTGCATTTATGACCGCTGCCAGACGGCGCCTGAAGACTTGCAGACCTTGACAATATAGTCAGATGACAGTTATCTGCAATGCTTTGTTATGGAGGTCCTTAGAGCGTTCAAGTTCGAGTGAGTATGTTCACAAACTCTTGCATGAGGATTTAAATCTTTAGGGACCAGAATTGGGGCATGTTGTCCTAAAACCACATCTGAGCGGTTCCACGCCGAATCAGTAACAAAACAGTAACTCGCAAATCGTTCATTCTAGAGAAAAAGTGTCTGAGAAGAAACGGTAGGGAATCACAATTTCCATGAAAAAAAATATATACACTGAAAATATATTTTTTTTTCATGAAAAAATCATAGTTAAAACTTAAAATTCAAATTCCCAATATACTTTATTTCTATTTTTTTTAATTTCGATGGTAAAATTTGGAAAAAAAAACTATTGTCTTAGAGGTAAAAACAACATGGACAAAAATATGGCGAAATTTCGCACACACATTTAGTATAATAGAATACGTATTTTGACATAAGGATATATTGTTTGGTCTCGAGAGTAACTTTACAATTGAAGGATTCTCTCATGTGCACGACTATCTTTCAGGCAAAACCATACCTCGGAAATCGTTTGGGAATCAAACTATTAATGAAAATAAATATACATTGAAAAAGCATATGTTGTGTTTGCATGAAAATATAAAATATAATTTAAACTTAAAATTGCACTTTATTAACTAGAAATTAGAAGAACAGATTAGTATCTTCCAATTTAGATTCGCACTACCTATGCTAATCTTGACAGATACGCGTATTTCGTCTACAATGTGCAGAATTTTAAGTGTCTCGTACTATATAACTCGACTTAGTACGAGACACTTTGAGGAAAATCTGCACATTCTAGACGAAATACGTTATCGGATAATCAAAATGTGCATGGAAGAATATACACTGAAAAATGCATATTTTCTTCTAATTTCATGATATAAGTATTCACTAAACAGCTCAAACCCTCTAGGATTCAATTTATTATTTTTTAAATTTCGATGGTGATTTTTTACAAAACTGGCATTGTTTTAGAGTTACGGACAACAAAAACAAAACATTGTTAAAAAAGTTTGCTTTATAGCAACTTTTGGAAAATTTTTATAAAATCAATTTATGTTATGCAAAAGTACTTTTCAGTGTCAAAATATAATTTTGCATCAAATTTCTAAACAAAATATGCATAATAGTGATCTCCTAAAGGTAACCGTTTTCGAGATATTTTGAATTTAATTTCATGAGTGGCTAAAAACATAGGAAACACGCCCTTTTCATAATTTATTCGAGATGGTCCAGCACCAAAACTGTGTTTGTTTCAACAAACATGGATATTTCAATGATGACTTTCACACGATAGGACTGAAAGTTAGCGGAGATTACTTCAACATTATTGATTTTATTGGCGGATTCCAAATCAATTTCATAAGAAATTTTGTATTTTGCGGGTTTTAATCAACAGCAGATGACTACGGTTCCACTTTGACTACTAATACCTATGTCAAAATACGGATTCTGTTATACTCAATATTTTTGCAAAATTTCGTCCGAAACGAGAATTTCATGTTCTTAGATAGGTATATCGGTTCTTGGTTGGTAAATGACTGGACAATGCGTACCATTGGTACTTCGCGTTCCTGCAGGTATAAAATAGATCCTACTGCGATCCTTAGCCTCTTGGCCAGTAATCCCTATCCCTACCTCCCCGTGGTGCCGACTGGGGTATGAGTAACCATTGCAACGCCGGTGGGACCTTGGTCATATGCTGACAGGGAAGGGGGCTGCACTCTTCAAAGGGTCTATCTGAGCGTCTGTTCTCCATGTTAGGAGTGGCTCAAAACAGCGTCTGTTCTCCATGTTAGGAGCGGCTGATCATCGTCCTCGTGCCAGCGTGGGACTCTAAACAGTCCTGTGCACGATGGTCCTCCGGCGAGACAGGGGGTTGGGGAAGGCTCAACAAGCCGTCCTTAAAAATCCAAAGATATAAAAAATATAGAAGCTAATTCAGACCGGAAAAATCGGCAAAGACATAGGCGACGAAATAAGCACTACGATTGGAAGCTCGGAGCATGGAACTGTAAATAGCTCTGCTTCCCAGGCTGCGATAGGATTATCTATGACGAGCTTCAACAACGCAAATTCTAAGTCGTTGCGCTGCAGGATATTTGTTGGATAGGACAGAAGGTATCGAAAAGCGAGCATCGGGCGGCTACTTTTTACCACAGCTGTGGCACTACAAACGAGCTGGTGATCTAGTAGTCCGAAGTATCTTCTTTCCCCGTAAAGACTTCCAGAAATTCATTTGGAGATCACATGACCAACAACATTGACCTACTACGGGAAATCGGAGTTGCCCAGGAATACGCGCAACAGTTAGAAGCAGTCCTACCAACAGAAGACTACTCTTGTGGATGGCTGGAGAGATATTCAAACTGCCATTGGTAGCACTGCAATAGCGGCCTTGCTGCACTGAATCGACAAGCTGGATTGCTGAAATTGTCGTGCAATCACGGTACAAAGCGCCGCCTACAAGTTGCTCTCCCAAATTTTAAGCCGCCGCCTGTCGCCAATTGCAAAGATGTTCGTGGGGCAATACCAAGCGGGATTCATGGGTGCCCGCGCTACTACGGACCAGATTATCGCGATTCGGCAAGTGCTACAGAAATGTCGCGAATACAACGTGCCCACACATCATCTTTTCATCGATTTCAAATCAGCTTATGATACAATCGATCGAGACCAGCTATGGCAGATTATGCACGAATATGGATTTCCGGGAAAACTGACGCGGTTGGTCAAAGCAACGATGGATCGAGTGACGTGTATCGTCCGAGAATTAGGGACACTCTCGAGTCCCTTCGAATCTCGGAGAGGGTTACGGCAAGGTGATGGATTGTCGTGGTTGTGGTTTAACATTGCACTGAGGGTGTGATTTGAAGAGCTGGGATAGACACGATTGGCACGATCTTCAGGTAGTCTGTCCAACTATTTGGCTTCGCCGACGACGTTGATATCGTAGCACATAACTTTGAGACGATGATGGAAACGTACATCAGACTAAAGGCTGAATCTGGTATGATAGAGCTTGTGATAAATGCGTTGAAAACAAAATACATGAAGAGAAGAGGCTCATTAGAAGACAGTATCGAGTTAGACGACGTGATCGCTAGCCACGAATTCGAGATCGAGCGGTGTATGAACGTCGATGGACCAGAGATGCTAAGATCGACTAAGTTCGCCGAACTACAAAGTGGTATACAAGCTATTAATTAGACTGGTAGTTCTCTACGACAACGAAATATGAACATTGCTAGTGGTGGACCGCCCTAGGTGTCTTTGAACAGAAGGTGCTGCATACGATCTACGGTAGAGTGCAGAAGGAAGATGGAACGTGGAGGAGGCGAATGAACCACAAACTGCATCAGTTTCTTGGAGAACCTTCCATCGTACACATCGCTAAAATAGGTCGACTACGATGGGCTGCGCATGTCGTAAGAATGTCGGACGACAGCCCTGTTAAAATGGTTCTTGAAAACGAACTGACGGGTACAAGAAAAAAAGGCGCACAACGAGCAAGGTGGATCGATCAAGTAGAAAGCGACCTGCGGACCGTCCGCAGACTGCAAGGCTAGCGAGGTACAATCATGGACCGAGTACAACGGAGACAACTTTTGTGTACAGCAGAGTCTACACCAGCCTTGGTCTGATTGTTAAGGTAAGTAGGTTTATTGTGCCCTTTGTGCTGTATGACGAGCATGAGACGTTTCTCAGAAGAATCACACGTGGCACGCATCTGGTCCATTGGCATATCGTCCCAGATCTTGGAAATGAGCTTCTTTAAGTGCTCACTTGATGTTCGCTCTGCTTGGCCAGGTCCGGGAGCTGGGAGGCCACAAAGTGCTATCGAGAAATCAGTCAAATTCTCCCGACACCACGCTTGGACGATATTCAAGGTGTGGGCCGCTGCGCCTTCCTGTTAAAAGTCGCAATGATCCTTTCCGTAGAAGTCCCGAAGTACCAGGGCCACAACGCGGCGTCGATTTTCAGGCTTTTCTCGATACAACTTTACTACGATGTCGCGGAACTCCTTCATCGTCCACGGTAAACAAACAACAAATTACAGCAAGTCGATACAGCAAACATCAGGACACAGGTTCGTCGATTAGTTGATGACGGACCGTATTCAAATGTGCATTGATTTTTCTTTAAAGTAAAGAGATGAGCCTTCAAAATAAATCAATCAGTTTTCCTTCCTATAAGCAAGGCTTTTTGACTTTTTTACCATTGGGTAACTTTTTTACCATTGGGTAAAAATCAACCAAATTTTGCACACTTTCTCATTGATGTGTATCGTTTACATGCTGTCAAACTCGAAGTCGTGTTTTTCGATTCAACGAAAATGGAGGTGAACCAACGCGAGTCGGGAGAACAAATTCTTCCAAACACCTGGAATTTCACTTCTGTCGCACCGGCAGTTGGGAAAAATGTTGAACATTCACCATTCAACCGTCTCCAGAGTGTTGAAGCGGTTCCAGGAGCGGTTGACGTTGGACCACGGCAAAGGAGCTGGAAGAAAACCGGGACCGGAGAACAAAAAAGACGGAGGAAAGGTGAAGCGGATGATTAAAGCAAATCCCAACGTCTCAAGCCGTGATTTGGCTAAAAAGATCGGCATGTCGCAGAGCTACGTCCAGAATGCAAAGAAGAGAGCTGGCACTACATACAAGGTACAGAACTTCCCAAACCGCGATGAGCGGCAACAATCGACGGCTAAAACTCGGGCACGGAAGCTCTACGAGAAGATGCTGACAAAATATGGCTGCTGTGTGATGGACGACGAAACGTATATAAAAGCCGATTTTAAGCAAATTCCGGGGTTGGAGTTTTTCACCGGCAAGAGCAAGTTCTATGTGGACGACAAATTTAAGAAGAAGAAAATGTCGAAGTTCGCCTCCAAATATCTCATTTGGCAGGCCATCTGCTCTTGCGGACTGAGGAGTGAGCCTTTCGTGACAAAGGGCACAGTAAATGGCGAGATCTACAAATCTGAGTGCCTCGAGAAGCGCCTTTGCCATTCTTGCAGAAGCACGACGAAGCTCTCGCTATTTTGGCCAGATTTGGCATCATGCCACTATTCTAAAAGTGTCCTGGAGTGGTATGAGGCCAATTCTGTCCATTTTGTTCCAAAGGACATGAATCCACCAAACTGTCAGGAGCTGCGCCCGGTGGAGCAGTACTGGATAATGATGAAGCGGGAACTTAGGAAGAGCAAGAAGACAGTCAAAGACGATAAGGACATGTTAAGAAAATGGAAAAAAAACTGAGAAACTGGTACCGGATGACACTGTAAAGACTTTGATGGAGGGCATCAAGCGAAAATGCGTTCAATTTTACACTCAAGGCTCCATCGATTAACTTATCTTTTGATTTTTGAAGTAAATATATGTATAAAACTACCCCAAAATTTTGGTTTGATTCTAAACATTATAAGAAAATTGGCATGACATTTTCGGTGTCGCAATAATTTCGTGTTCGCCCTTTACCTGATGTAATTGAATTCAAATCACTATAACTTTTTCGGCATTAGATATTCCAATATAGTTCATAGGATAACATGTAGTATTTTTAATTTTTATAATTTAAACCACATCGTTACATCTTTATATTGCATATATTTTTAATAGTTTGATAAAATGCCAGCATGAGTCGCTTTCAGCAGGATAAAATAAAGTACACACTACTACAACCACAACTGTGCATTTTGGTGTACAGCGTGCGATTGCTTTTCTACCCCTCGAACCGAAATGAAACGTCAAAAAAATTTCTAGTAGTGAGAGAATCATTGTCACCATCTCCTTTAGAGTTTGAAATCTTCAGAAAACCCACAAACACCCAAAGCGTCATCCCTTACACTTCAAACCACTCTTTTAATAAGATATAAACAAAATAATGATAGATACACGTTTAGTAGTTAGAAAATAGTATATATGGCAGGTGGCGAAGGTTTTCTTTAAGTCGAGTTATTAGTACGAGACACTGAAGAAGTCTGCACATTGTAGACGAAATACGCGTATCTGTCAAGATAAGCAAAGGTAGTTACAAATACTAATTTTTCTTCTAATTTCTAGTTACAGGTATTCCACTAAACAGCTCAAACCCTCAAGGATTAAATGGTCGTGTCTATGGCGAAAGTCTTGCCAATATTCCAAGAGATTGATAGCTGTAGAACGCTATCAGAATGTATCGAAAATCATGGTATGTGGCGCCGTTACACGAAAAGCAAAACTTTCTCTTCTTTCCATGGAACCTGACGTAAAAATCAACAATCAAGATTTTGAAGAACCACCTGTTTCCTCATGCTTCAACGCTGTATGGAATGACACCATATTGTTTCCACAGGACTCAGCTCCATCTCACAAGGCATAGAAGACACAAGCGTGGTGCGCGGAAAGTTTGCCCGATTTAATCACAAGCGAAGAATGGCCTGCATCTTCACCGGATCGCAATCCACTTGACTTCTTTGTTGGGGGTTAGATCATATACTAACTCTAAGATTAGTAGGTCCCGAACAAATACGATTTTTTTTCTAGGATCAGTCAGTACAAGCACATCGGTCCCAAGCTCGATTCCAAGCTTAATAATGCGCCCCTAATAATGAACTCACACGAACACACTCTCGAATATTCTGTCAACATAACACAGCAAATCAAAACAAAGGCGCAAATATATATATAGCAAGGTGCTGGCTTCAAGGTGTACTTCGGACCAAGGGGTCTACAACAGTGAACTAATTTCAAATCGCTAGTTGCATATTGATTGTTGGTTATATGCTTCAACGTATAGGCCCTACGAAAGGGCTTACTTCAGATCGATTCAAGAAACATTTGATTGATATTTGGGACACACTTCCTCCGGAAATCGTGCGTGACAGCTGCGATGGGTTCACAAACCGTTTGCGCAAAGTTACCATGGAAAAGGGCGAGAGATTCAAATTGAATTAATTTGGTATATTTCTATAACATGTATCTATCAAATGAAAAATAAATGCTATGATTTGGTTGATTTGTTTAGCTGTAATCCCATTTTTTTTAGTGACACCTATTGCGAGACACCCTGTACTAATACACAGAATGCACATGGTGCGCACCTACACAAAGATGAAAAGTTGTGGGTTTTCGCAAGAACTGTTCTTCACCTACTATGTTGGATTAGGCATATATTTTCATACCATTAACCAGAAATCAATAACCGAAAGTTTACAATGGCCTTTATGAAATCTATAATTTTCAGAAGCAAGATTTTATTGAAGGTAGAGTCGAAATTCGGAAGTGCATTGTTTGCCAAGAAAGTAGCAGAAAATATTGACATCACTAACGGCACAAGGCTAGTGCCACAAACAGTGTTCCCAGAACTGACTACGTGCGTCAAATCGAAAAAGACTGACCTCAATTTAAATCGATTGAACACAAGAAGCCTCCTACAAATGTCGACCATGTTCTAACCGAAGTACAACTCAAGCTTTATGCTAATTCTCTGCTTCCAACGCTCTTGATCTTGCACTTAAAACTTATTGCAGCATCCTCCTCAACAACAGCAAGATTTCCGACCGAGCGGTTCTGCATTTTCCTCACGCACCGTCAAGTGCAAACGTAAAATCTGATGGACGACCGACGACGGCATACGATTACGAAACATTCGAACACGGTGGGACGAAGATTTTCTCAAGCAGCAAAAACCACCCCTTCCTTGTCACGCTTTGCCACAACGCTGACGACGACGACAGTGACATAATTCATAGACTAGAGATGCCCCAAACCAACACCTCCGGCGACACACAAACACAGTCAAACTGTTGTTGGCAGCATCCAACCGCCTCTGCCGCTGTCGCTCGTCATCGTCTTGGTCGGCTCGTGGTCTAGGTTTTCGGCTTTCTCTCAGCTGCCGCCGGATGCTGCACTGCTCTTTTGCTCTGCTGCCAGTACTGTACAGCCATGCTCTCGTTCGGTCGGTTTCGGTTGCGTTGCCATTTTAAATAGGTCACTGGTTCACTCCCTCTATAAAAGTGGTCGGCAGTGCAGTGCAGCCTGGCGGAGATGTTGCTGCTGCTGCTCGTGCTTACCCTTATGCCACGACGACGCTAAACGGATGGTGATCTGCACTTATATTGGCACCGAGCCAAGTCCACGCGTATGCCGTGAGGTACCTCAACAAAGCATCGAATATCACCAACCACGCGTCTCCACCAAATAGAAACTTCCCGCGTCAGATTGTTTATTACCGAGATTAAGCACATTTCCCTTGCTTGTACTAGCTACTTCCACGCCTTCGCAAACACCGAGCTGACCTTATCTATATGCAGCAGTGGCAAGCAGTCGGCTTCCTCCAGCATCGTCCAATCGAAACGTGTAAAGTCAGTGGTTTCCGTTGTGAATTAATGATTCTCGGAAAAGGCACTAAAGTGGCACAAAACGAGACAAGAATGGAAAATCGCTCGCTCTGTGCCGTGAAGGAGGCTGTTGATACAGTAGAGGTCGAAGGTTTACAGGATCGGTTGTTATTTTGTTAGGATATATAAACTTTCGGCTTGTGGAAACGGTTCAGGATGTGTCCTATCAAGCCTTTGGGATATTTCGAGGAACTTTTCGGAAAGTTACTTTGGTCCGGTACTGTTCTTTCCGCTATGCGAATTTTCGCTAGTAAATTAAAGCTCTTCTTTGCAGGGAGCCTTGAAGGTAAATCTAGATGGTGAATTGATTAATTATGCGGTAACTTTCCGGGACCAGAGCCAAAGTAAATCACACAGTAAACCATACAGCTTTAGTAAGCTTTATTGAAGTTTTATGAAAGCCACTAGAAATCAACTGGGTTTTAGTTTAGGTTTCATATTTTGTCCAGGTTCATGAGAACCTACACAACTTGTTTACAACGATCTTAAAACCACGTTCTCTCAAATTCCTCTAACTCCTATCAAAGGTTTTTTTCGACTTTATGAACTCGTAAAATGCTGTTTTTAAATGCCATTTTAGGTTTTTTTTCATAAATTGTCATATTATGGTCAGTTGAAAAAGCGTATGAAAACTATTTTACCTCCAGTAAATGCATTGAACGGCAAATTGGCATTGACTTTCCTTGTGGTTTTAAAATGGCAAAATAAATGACAAAATAGTTTTATAGAAGCCGTTTTGAAGATAATTTGGCTTTTTGGCAAAACTGTTATTTTTTACAATCGCTACATTGAAATAATTGAAATAAGGAAAAATAAATGCATCAAATTTTAAATGTAATGCAAATGAACTGAAGATCGGAGACCAAATTTGGCATTCTTTTAAATAACCTTATTGAATTCCATCAATTTTCAGGAAATTCAAGATTAATTTATCGAATATATTTGTTTTAGTTTTGTTTTTGTTGTTGTAAACTCGCATAATATCGTACCAATATTAGAACAACAAAACCAACAAAAACCAACCACAGTATCACAGTGAAGTTTAACAGCTGTGGCCATATGGCCGTAAGCTGGTTTTCATGGCAGCCAATAGGTTTTATGAAGATTCCCGAGTGGTCATAACATCTTTCACTAGCACGTTTTCAAAATCTTTACGGTCTTATAAAGGTTCTATTAACTTGTTTTCACAACCTTAGTTTTGAATGTAGTTTTATCAAAAAAGCTGCTATCAGTGAATCCAAACTCGCCAATGTATGAATGATAAAGACATTGTCCTAACTTGCCAATGTTGGGACAAAAAATACAGTATCCTTATCATTGTTGCATACTCAACACAATAATGTTAAATTGCAGGGCAGGAGAATCAAGATTAAAATGTTTCATAACATCCGATTGTTATTTAGGAAAGAGACAAAGCGGTGTATGTATATTGCGTTGTATGCAACAAAAATACATTCAATCATGTCACATGTTGCATCTACCGGAAAGAGACAATGTTTGGCTCTATCCCTCTTTCTTTTCATGCCTTTTTTAAAAGTACACGACTAAGGAGTGTATCGAATATAAGCTATCCACATACATTTGCGTTGTATTCATGTATTTGTGATGGTTTTTTATGCTCTGAACACTGCATGCTGTGCGTTTGACTGTCAGGTTTCTTTTGTTTACTTGTTTGTGTGGTTCAAATTCTGCGTTTTCAAAATGTCGCGTATTGAAAAGGAAGTGAAAATTAAGGTTCTGGACACATGGCTAAGTGAGAAGGGTATTGCTATGCGAAAATTAGCGAAGCGGTTTGGAATTCATCATGCAAGTGTTAAAACCATCATTAATAAGTTTGAGGAACACTATTCTTTGGATGAGCTACCAGGAAGAGGCAGAAAATCCGGTTCTTCCAACCCGAAACTGGAGCAGAAAGTGGTATCTCTAATCATGAAGAACAAATCATTTTCAGTACGTGATTTGGCCAAAAAAGCAGGAACGAGTGTCGGAATGATCCAGCGTATCAAGAGGCGAAACCACCTGAAGACCTACAAGAAACAGAAAATCTCGAAACAAAGTGCAGAACAGAAGAAGCGAGCAGCAACAAGGGCCCGGAAATTGTATTCGCGTCTTTTGCAGCGTCCGGATGCATGCGTTTTGATGGACGATGAGACCTATGTAAAGGAGGACTCAAAAACCCTTACAGGTCCACAATACTTTACTGCCGTCGTTGGGGAGGATGTGAGCGATGCAGACAGGTCGATTCAAGTGGAGAAATTCGGTCGAAAGGTACTGGTATGGCAAGCAATATGTTCCTGTGGTTTGAAGTCAACCATTGTTTACACTACCGGAACTATAAATGCGGAAATCTATCGATCTGAGTGTCTCCAGAAGAGATTGTTGCCTTTATATAAGAAGCATAGTACACCTCCACTGTTTTGGCCGGATTTAGCGTCGGCTCACTATGCCAAAACCACCCTCAATTGGCTTGCATAAAAGGGTATAGATTTCGTTGAGAAAAAATATCAATCTACCAAATTGCCCTCAGCTTCGACCCATCGAACGTTACTGGGCAATCGTGAAGAGCTCAAGCGTCCAAAAAATGCGATGCAACACTTGTCCGGAGCTTGATGAAGAGCATTCGATCCAAAGTTCGAAAATTCGTGAAGGAATAACTGAAATTTCATCCGGTCTTCATTATGTTCAAGTTTAACCTCGTACAATAAAGAATCCATTTTTTGTATGAATAGAATATCGGTTTTCAACATCAGGTCACAAGTTCAAATTCAGTCCGAAAGCATTCGGATGGCCCAATTGTTTGCGACACATCAAGAACTCTCACCTGGAGTGTTATAGTGTGTTGAAGTTGGGAAAGGAGATTTCCGAAGATCGAATCGCCTCTCGAGGTAAATAAAACGCACTAAAGATGAAGAAGTAGTGACTGTGAGAATGGCATAACGGTATCAAAACTTGTAACTGTATTTTTTCGATATAACAAAGTTACGATTTGTAATCAACCATGGTTATCGAATATTTTGGGAGTTCAACCGACAATATGAGATAATTTGAGGTGTTCTAGGTCATTCAAACTTTTCCTGAGTTAAAAACCTAGAATCTACAATTGTATCTATAGATTTTTCGACTGTACAAAGTTGCGATATGTATTCAACCATGTACATTGAACCTTCTGGAAAGTCAAAAGATATTATGGGATAATCTAAGTCATTCTAAATAAGCCTTGTAGCTGAAAAAGCTACAGTTACAATTGGTCGGAGTTCTGCCAAATCGCACCAATTGCCTATCGAAAATCTTCAGCTTTGTCCAACATATTCAAACAGAACTTTTAAGTTAGGAGATGAACCAGATCAGTGGTTCTTGAAGTTTGTAATCAAAAGCCTATTTAAGTGATCCATCTCCATAATGCACCGACAAAAATATTCGGTGAAGACTGTACCGGATCAGTTACGAGGAATGACGCATAGTTCGCTTGGTGTAATCTGGCAGAACCCTGACCAATTGAAGATCCTAAGTTCTGAACTGTATAGTAGGTTGGATGATCTAGAACCCTACCCGAAGATCCTGTGAACATGGTTGAATACATATCTTAAATTTATGTAGCCTGAAAAGCTACAGTTAAAATTTCAGATCCTAATTTTTAGGCTCCAAAACTGAATGGCTGATCATTTCATAATGTCTGCTGGCCTTCCAGAAGACTTCAGATAAACTAGGACAGGTTGGATGTCTTAGAACATCCCAGATTATCTCATAAAATAGGTTGCTCTTCCATAAGATTCAATGAACACAGTTGAATACATATCATACATCAAAACACCTTGGACATCATAAAATGCTACAGTTTCAATTGTACATCGTAAGTTATGAACTAATGAACAGTCTGTTATGTCCCAGAACATCCCAGATTTCATCATAATGTCGGTTAACCTTTCAGAAGATCCATTGCACATGGTTCAATGCATATCGTGACAATGCACTTGTCTAGCCTAAAAACTGTAGATCCCAAGTTTTGAGCTCCAGTACTGTTTGAATGACCTCAAATATCCCAGATTATCTCATAATGTCTGTTGTTTTTCAAGAAAAACTTAATGAACATGTTTGAGTACATATTATAAATAAGTATAGCTGAAAAAGCTACCGTTACAATTGTAGATCCTAAGCTTAAATCATCTCGAACATCATTGATTATTTAATAGTGCCGGTTTACCTTTCAAAAGATTCAAATTACTTTATTGATTATATATCGCTAATTTGTATAGCCAAAAAAGCTACAATAACAACTGTAGATCCTAAATTATGAACTCAAAACATGTTGGATAATCCCTAGAATATCCCAGATTTTTAAAAAATATCTGTTGAACTTCCAAAAGATTCAGAGAACATGGTTGAATGCATGTCGTAACTTTGTATTGCCGAAAAAGCTACAGTTTCAACTATAGATCCTAAGTTCTGAAATTGATCTTCCAGTAGACTAACTGAATACGTATGAAAATATATCGTAGCCATACATAATCTAAAAGCTACAACCGTAGTTACGAACTTATTCATGTTAAGGATGGTCTAGGTTCAAAATCAGGCTTAACGCATATAGTTTTTATTTTTCCTGATAGAGTAGTAAATTTTCAACAAGTTTGCCGAAGATAGTGTTCGTTTTTGTTCAGTGTGTGATTTTATACAGGCATTTTTCTCCATGGTGAAGTCTATCCACAACATATCAAAATTATAATTGCTCAGATCAGTAATTTGTTTAATTGATTGTCCCTTTTGTTCATGTTGCTGATAAAGCAATGTTGCTATCGGTAGTATGTCGCAATAATGACAAAACGTTTTTTTTATCGCTGTTACATGAAAACAAGGACATAACAACCTGTGTGCGCGTCACAACATTTTCTCATATCAACTTGTCTCTTTCCCATCATCGATACAACATTTTGTTGTTTTCTTCCATATTTTGTTGTAATACATTCAAGCTACAACATATCATTGTTGCAGAGTGAAAGAATAACGGGTGTATCACTCGTCATATATGTATTTTTTTTTTGTTTCTTTATTATAGTGGCTTTCAGCCTCCTGGGCTGGTATCACTCGTCATAATTATCGTATGTTTTTAAGTACAACAAGTGAATATTTGACAAACTGGCTGCTATACAACTAAAATTGTTACTTGGGAGATCATTAAAAGTAAATATGGTGTTAAGAACCTTACGGGCTCGTTGTATCTAATCGGTGGAGGACCTCTAAGGACTGCATCGTTAATTTTGAGTACGCCTTTGAGGTTCTGTATGAAAAAGACTATGACCTATTTTGACAGCTATTCAGTGTCAATGTGTTGCTTGCCTTATAAACAAACGAAAACCTGAATTAAAAGTTAATGTTTTACTTCAAGCAGAACAATGCGAGGTCTTACGGAAGAAAGACGAAAATCTATTGTGACCGAGCTAAGAAAATTAGCAAAAGAAGACGGTGTTAGTGTCTGTGAGGTCCAAAATGCGATCAACCGGATTGTTATGCATAATACATTGGAGGACTTAACCGGCCGTGGCAGAAAAACAGGTGCGTCAAACCCAAGTTTGGACAAACAAATTTGCAAAGTTTTTGAAGGAAAATAGGAGGTATCGATCAGAGAGCGCAAAAAAGTGTTGAACGACGATTGGAATGGTACAACGCGCAAAGGAGTAAAATTCCCTGAAGACGTACCGGAAACAAAAATGTCAGAAACGCAGCCAAATTCAGGCGGAGTCCGTGAAAACTCGGGCTCGGAAGCTGTACAAAGACGTTTTGAGCAAGCATGACATGTACATTATCATGGATGACGAGACGTACGTCAAATTGAACTACAGGGCACTTCCAGGGGCACAGTTTTACACCGTGATGCGTAGAACGGATGTCCCAAGTTCGGAGAAATCAATTTTCTGCGAAATATTTGGAAAAAATGTGTTGGTGTGGCAAACAATTTGCCTGTGCGGTATGAAATCGACACCTTTTTTCACTTCCGGAATTATTCATGTACCGGAAGGAATGCCTGCAGAAACGAATTCTGCCACTTATCCGAAAACACAAAGGTTCAACACTGTTTTAGCCTGATTTGGAATCCTGCCACTATGCGCGTGTCACCTTGGACTGGTATGAAGAGAAAAATCTCCAATTTGTGGAAAAGGCGATGAATCCTCCAAATTGTCCGCAATTAAGGCCCATTAAGAAATTTTGGGCTTTGATGAAAGAAAAGCTGCTGAAGAAGGCTAGATGACATCATCAAATTCAAAAAACAAGACTGGGTAAACGTAAGGAAAACCATAAACGGAACGGTTGTGCAAACCCTCATGAGGAACATCAAGAAGAAGGTGCCAAATCTACGAAAAATTAAATAAATACTGAAGTAATGGGTTTTTTTGATAGTCAATAAACAATTTAAATGAATTTGAGCTGTAAAATAAATAAAACATATTTAAATACAGCAATTTTTATGTGTACTCATAATTAACGATACAGTCCTTAGTCGTTTCGTTCGTTCTCGTAGTGAACTTTTGCAAGATCTGCTTTTCATCGTATTATCGAAGTTTTGAGAAACATGTGTATCACCAATTATCAGAAAATGGAGCAATAAACTAAACTTTTCTTGATTTTGATTTTTTGAACCTTCTCAATTTTGAAACTTTGCTTACATAAAAAATAACTATTTTCTCAAGGTTCTAGAAGCCAAAATGTTGTTCCACTGTCAAGTTCGAGTGGCAGGAAACGTAATTTTAAGCTAGTCATAGATGTTACCTATACACCGTGTCCAATATATTCTCATACACTGTTTCCTTGCATTGGTGTCGTGCAACTACTCAACATGCTTAACGTATGTGTTGGTGTAGTTTTGCACTATGTTTGTACAAACGCTTTAAGGTTATGTCCGATTGTTTTCATTCGATGTTTATCTTTTACCAGCAATGAAGCAGTTTCGTGCTGTGGTGATAATTTTTTTTTTTTTGAAAGATGAGCGCCCGGGCGCTATTTTAAGAAATTTGAAAAACCTCGGAGTGAAGCGGATTTTGTGTACCGAACTATCCGAAGGTACCGTGACACCTGCTCGTTGGATGACCGGAAGAGATCCGGTCGTACTCGTACGATGCGGACTGCACGAGTTGTTAAACTGGTCAGGGAAGGGATTAGACGAAAATCACAGCGCTCTGTACGTAAAATAGCCGCAGATCTGAATGTTTCGAGATCGTCAATGCACAATATACAGCAAAGCCTCCCAGTTTACCAGATCTGAATCCCTTGGATTATTTTGTATGGTCATACATGCTGGTGAAGGTAAATGACCACAGGGCGTCTAATATGAACCAATTCAAAACCGTAATCAAATGAAGTTGGGACGAAATGCCGATGGAAGTCGTGGTTTCGAAAAACGTCTGGAGCTGGCCAAGAAGGTTAAAGGCGGTTTTATTCCAAAATATTTGCTGTAGTTGATCAGTATTAAATTGCAATATAACGGGTAAAGTTATCAATAAAATCTGGATTATCGATTAGAAATAAATAGAGTTTTATTTTGTGTGAGAATATATTGGACACGGTGTACATAATATTAGTTTGGCACATTGTGACAATTCCGAAGTTAAATTCATATTATTTTGCGAAAAGGTATTTAACAATTCAGATGAACGTTCATCTGAACTGAATTTCAAATGTATCATCATATGAAAAACCCTAAAATTGGTTCCTTTTAAATTACTGACAGATACCCTGAAAAAAATATTTCACTTAAATACTACTAAAACACATGAAGATACTTTCCAATGCTAAAATAAGTGACTTTTAAATGAATGTCACATATGAAAAGAAATTCTACTTAACTAATCATTTACGTTTCAATCGACACATAAGATACAGTTGATTTTGCAAAGGATTTTCCGCTTTCTGAATCACATGAAAGTTAAGTGAATTTCTAATGGATATTTTCTACTGATTATGTGAATTTTTTTTTGGGTTTACATATTCGGAAGGATTGTGTATTAAGTGGTGAAAATTCGGAACTCATAAACACGACCAGACTTTAAAGTGTCTTCAGAAGAACATTTTGCCATTAATTCGATCGCACGATGGTCCTGTGAAGTTCTGGCCCGATTTACCCAGCAGCCATTGGAGCCAGAAGTGTCTTAAAACAACATGAGAATGCAATTCTTTATACACTATTCTATATTGGATAAATGGTTTCGTGCGGTCAAATTCTAAATGGAACAGACTTTAAGTAGCACTGGGTGCCACTTAAAAAATGCAACTTACAAAAAAAAAATTCGATCGTTAATTCATTATCTGCTCAAAAATTACTTCATTTTTCGCTTTTGAGTCATTTTTCATCAACACTTATCCAACGATCACATGCAACTTCAGAACGGACATTTATACGTCTTTGTTAATATTAGAATGGTACAATATATCGAATCCGCTCAGCCCCACGCGATCCGATTTACGTGCAAATTGTTCTCTCAAAATTCGATCTCATTTAGTACTGTACTCGTTCTGCATGAGCCTTTTGAAGATTAGATCAAAATAAGGCCAACTATATCGGTGTTATAAATCATGCCAGTTTTCAAATTTATGGTTTTTTAGAACATGTATAAATTTTGTGTTTTACGGCTCGAATATGGGTCAGCCTTTTGTTGTTCCAAATTCAGAGGACACACCTAACCCAGATTTGATTATGGATCTCGAATCGAGTAAAATTACTATGGATAATTTGAAAACGTGTTTCAGTTTTTATATTTTAAATAAATTGACAAGGGCAAGCGTTAGCTTAAATTTTGCTAATTTTGCAATCAGAAAATAAGATACCTTACACTGATAATTCCTCTTTTTGTAACTCCCGTGTAAAAAAAAAAGACCTTAGTGTTCTTCCAGAATAGTTAGGAAAGGCTTTCAAAATATTCAGGTCTGCTTCCAAAGTAGTTTTTTGGATAGCTTCCAGAATAGTTCTGGGATACTTCTAGATTGTAATTGCAGAAAATGTCTGAGATACGTACAGGATTTTTCTTGAATGTTTTCGGACGTAGTCAAGATTCTTCCCGAATAGTTCAGAAAGGTTCCCAAAGTTGATATGGGTTGCTTTTAGAATTGCTTAAGACAAAGCACTTCTTAGAGGCATGTAAAATAGGTCAGTTGAGTTCATGGATGCTGTGAGGGTCATTCTGCAATGCTGCCTGAATCTCACAGGGATGTTCTCAGAGTTATTATGATATGCTTATGATATGATATTTCCGGAGTAGTTATAGAACGGTTCCAAAACAGTTGTGGAACCAGAGCTATTCTGCGATGCACTTCATGCTGGAGTGCTTACCAGAGATGCTTTCGGACTAGTTCTGGGATGTTTGCAGGATTATTCTGACAGGCTATCAAAGTATTTCTGAAATGTTCCCAGAGTAGTTCCTAAGTGTTTCCCGATTGAGGGTTCCGGAACTTCCAGAGTAGTTCTGAAATGCTTCAAAATTGTTGTGCGATGCTTTCATAGTATTTCCTATATGCTTCCAGGACTGTTCTGGAATGATTCCATTTTTTGCTCTGGCTACTCTGGTCCGTGTTCAGAAACGCTTTCAAAGCAATTCTGGAATTCTTCCAGAAAAGTTCAGGTATGCTCCCAGAGCAGTTCTGATATGCTTTCAAAATAGTTCAGGGATACATCCAATGTAGCTTAGAGATACTTTCAGAGTGCAGGGAATGTTTCCAGTGTATTTCTGGCATGTTTCAGGGTTATATTGAGATGCTTTCAAAATACTTTTGAACTCTTTCTAATGCTTCCTAATGCACTTCTTAGATGCTGTAATGGTCAGGGATGCATCCAATGTAACTCTAAGAGGCTTCCAGAGTAGTGGAGGGATGCTTTTAAAGTAGTTGTTTTGAGGTTGCTTCTGAGAGTCATTCCTGGAATGCTGTCAGTGATGTAGTTAGTAGTTCAGAGATGCTTCCCAAATCGGCATGAGCAGCTTTCAACTGGGATGTTTGTTGAACAGCACAGAGGCTGCCTCAGGAATAATTCTATGATGTACCGGAGTAGATCTGGAATGGTTTTAAAATAGTTGTGGGATACTTTCAGAGCAGTTTTGCGATGTATTTGACTATTTCTGTGATTTCAGAATGGTAAAGAGATGCTTCGAGACTAGTTATGGGATGATTTCAGATGTTAGTGGGATTCTCACAGAATTGTTCTGAGAGGCGCCCAGAATAGTTCAATAGTGTTTTCAGAATTGCTTTGGGGTGCGTTTAAAATAATTTACAAATGCTTCCAAAGTAGTTCTGGAACGTTATCCGAATTGTTCGGAGATGCTTGCAGAGTAGTTCTGGGATGCTTACAAAATACTTATAAGTTGCAACCAAAGTAATTCTGAGATGCTTCCAGTAGATCTGGAATGGTGGATCTCATGTTGGAACAGTTATGAGATGCTTTTAAAGTAGTACTGGGATGGTATCTGAACTGCATAGGGATGCTTCCAGAGTTGTATTGGCATGCTAACAGAGTATTCCAGAGATGCATCCAAAGTTCAAAGTATTCTAGGACGTTTCCCGAATTGTTCGGAGATACTTGCAGAGTAGTTCTGCACAGCTCAAAAAAGTAGTGTGAATTTCTGTTCTATATCATGCACATAAATGGAGCGTCACAAAACCTATAAATTAACGATTTAAGTCATGTAAAGTTCCGGGACATTCCATGCATTCCCGACAATGTTGTATGCAAACGTCTTCAGTACAACTATTTCATACAAGTTGCTGCTTTGTGTAGAAGGAAATACAATTTTACACGCTCTGATATTTACATGACAATAAAAATATAGATTTTCATTCTGTGTGGGATGCTTCCAGAAAACTTATAAGCTGCTTCCAAAGTAATTCAGTGATGCTTTCAGAACAGTCATGAGATGCTTCTAGAGTAGTACTGGGACTTTATCTGAACTGCATGCTACGGATGCTTCCAGAGTGGTGTTGGCATGATAACAGAATATTCCAGGGATGGATTAGGATGTATGGTGTAAGATTGCCAGTAAGTTTGATTTGAAAAAGTTGAAAGATATCTGGGAATCTTTATACATAAGAAGACTATCTATGGACTGCCAGTAGAACAGGCCGATTTATAAAAGGGCAAATAAGATTGTTCATCGTGAAGTTTTTGTACGGAGTATTGCATCTATATTCCCACTCTGCCGCGAGTCTGACTGGTGGAGACGTGAGTTTTGCCTGTGCTTCTTTAGGGCACAAAAATTTTCTCAGAAGCATGTAGCGATATAACAAATGCATTTAGCATAGTTGTAAGAGGCGACGAAAACTTATCAACATTTAGACTCGTTCCTGGAAACCTTCGCCGATGTAACTCTTTGTTTATCTCGTAATGTTTAGTAGCCAGAGACCCTGCGAACTGGGAATCTGGGTCGGCTAACTAGTCGGCAATCCCAAGGGAATTCACGAACAAATGTATCGAATGATAGCATGAACATATGTATCGATAAATCCTGGAAAGTGTGAGCTGTTTAGTGGAATACCTGTAACTATAAAATGAGAAGAAAGATAAGAAATTTCCATTTAATTCCAACTACCTTTATTGCTAATCTTGACAGATACGCATATGTCATCTACAATGTGCAGACTTCTTCAGTGTCCTATACTAATACTCGACTGTTTAGTACACGACACTGAAGAAGTCTGCACATTATGGACGAAATATGCGTATCTGTCAATGTAAGCAATAAAGGTAGTTGGAATTAAATGGAAATTACTAATATTTCTCCTCATTTCATAGTTAAATGTAAGCAAGCACTCGCCAACTCTGTTGACGAATAACGTTGGCTGATGGCTTTTGAAGACGCCGACGAACGATGACTGAGCGAAGGAGTTCGTCGTTCGTTATTCAGCAAAGGGCAAACTACGAAGTTTTCTTTCATTGGCGGAGATTGACACGGCCCATGACGATACCAGAGGGACCATTCCAAAAGAGAAATCCTTCTCAGTGAGTTAGGGGTTTTCATCAAGCATTAGAAACTCCTCAACGGTAATGGCCAATCGGGCCAGAGGTCCTTTGCTATTAATAGCAAACCGAATCGTGAGCGTTTTGGCAAGAAGGCGACTTTAAGTCAGATTAACAGAATCGTATAAAAGGTCCTGTGAGGGTAACTGGAGGTATTACAAAAGCCGAAGTTATGCCGTAGCCAGCCATTAGACATAACCTTAACTAAGTTAGATTTAACCTTTCAGTACTCGCGCCAACTTTTGTAACACGATTCCCAGAATATCTCGAGATACGGCTCACATAAGGAGTGTATCGAAAAGTAGTTATAAACTTCCAAATAATAAAATAGGCATGAAAACATGGTTAAAATTAACATACTATTTCAGTTTATTATAGCTTAACATGTTTACAAAAGATCCAAACGGAAAAACTAGTCATCATGTTCATTTCTGTAGAATGCCCGTACCTTTGATTTGACACCTGCCATCAAATTCTGCACAGTGACCTTTGTGCACTTCCTGGATGCCGCTGCTCCAATTTTTCTTAAAATCGGTCATGTTTTTGGGACACTGTACCATCCTTCTTAAATATACGCTTGACTATTGCCCAATAGCGTTCGATCGGTCCTGCAACTGGGGACAGTTTGACGGGTTGATGTCTTTTTCTACGAACTTGATGTTATTCTCCGTCAGCCACTGTAGAAGTGGATTTGGCGTAATGTGCCGATGCCAAATCTGGCCAGAAGAGAGGAGGGACTGGTGCTTTCTATACAATGGTAGCAACTCTGTTCTTCAAACATTCCTTTTGATAAATCTCAGCATTTATAGTTCCTTTTTGTATAGAAAAATTGAAGAACGTAAGCCACATGTGCAAATAGCTTGCCAAATGAGCACCTTCTGACCGAATTTCTCCATCACCCAACAGTCGTATCTGCGGTTAGCACACGTTCCCCAACAGATTTAGTATAAAACTGCGGCCCCGGTAGCGTTCTTGAATCTTCTTTAACGTATGTTTCGTCATCCATCAAAATGCACTGGTCGACATTGTCCAAATGCTATGCAGCAGCTTTCGAGCCCTGGTTTTGGCAACGAGACTTTTGTTCCGGAGTTTGTTTGGGCACTTTCTGCTTTTTGTACGTCCTCAAGTCATTCCTGCGCTTGATTCGTTGAATCATTCCGATTCTGGTCCTGAACTTCTTGGCTAGATCGCGAGTAGAGGCAGATTTGTTCCGTTGAATATAATCCACAACTTTTTGGTCCAAATCGGGGTTGCTGGAGCCGGGTTTCCGGCCACTTCTTGGTAAATCCTTGAGGGAGCACTCCTTACCAAACTTTTCGATGATGCGTTTTACACTTGCCGGGTGAACATTTACTCTGCTGCAAATCTGGTTGTGGCAATACTCTTTCTCGGTACCAAGTGTGCAAATTTTCTTTTTTAGTCTCAAATTCAATTCGCGACATTTTGAATACAACTTTATCAACGGAAATGAATGAACCGAATAATCATTTTTGACATGTAAACAAAGCAAATGGCGCTTACACGCTAAAAATATATACAGTAGTTTATGCGTAATAACGCATCGAATGTTTATAACTACTTTTCGATACACTCCTTAGAATGTTAAGTCGAGGTCTTTTCATTGAAGAACAGTTTAGGATTTTTTAGCTACGCAGCGCTGGTGTGTTATTCAGGAATGCGCTATATCTTGGTATCGTGACCAGATAAAATGTTTCTATCTTGGACAATGTTGTTCAGTGGAACAAAATCTTTTGATTGATGACCTACGCGGTGCTGCGGTGCATAGCGTTATATTTATGCTAATTATATATTTGGGTCCTTGCCATATAGGACGTTCCTGTTTTCAGAACGTTGATCAGTGCGGCACAACCTTTGGTTAGTAACTAATGGTTCAGAATGTTTTCGCTACGCGGCACTAGTATGTATATGCCGGCGTTACATAGAATGTGCAATATCTTGGGATCCTGAATATATGCACAGAATATTTATTCTATTCTGCGTCAGCATACTTCTCAATCTCTTTCGATAAGTTGTAAATTTAACTCTATTCTCATGTCTTTGTTCCTACGCTTCGTATGCTTATTATACTTAGAAAAAGTATAAACATCACATAAGAAGAAAAGTGACGGAGATAAAAAGTATACTTACGCTGCATACTTGGATTTTTCAGTGAAGAAGGATTCTGTCTTCGGCTTCGCGTAGTGAGAAAAGTCAGAACTATATTTTTTTTAATAATATAATTTAATAATAATACTAAAAATAATTAAACAGCAATTCTATGAATAATAGATATACGTTCTCTCAAAATTTCATAATAATTGGTAGTTTGGTTTTTTATCGAAAATTATTCGACCCGTTTTTTTTTTATTAGGTTATTAGTGTGGCCGTTTCTGAGGTGTCAAAATCGACTTTGTTCAAAAATGCTTTTTTTTATTTTTTTTATTTAAAAAAAAACCCAAATGAAAGATAATTAAGCATACTTTTAAGGAAAAATTGAAAAACACCGCCTTTACTACAACATTGGTCATGAAAACATGCATTCTTTTAGTTTTTTTGTAATTAACGATGTATGCATTTTAGTTTTTGAGATACGTTTTATATTTCAAAATGCTATGTTTTTAGGTTTTGCTGACTATCCTACTGCGCGTTTTCATTACACGAAGGAACTTGCAAGTTATTTAAATAAATTGATTTAGCCTTTTGAAAGCACAATGATGGTACATAAACCACGTGTTCTCATTTTCCCTTTCAAAAGTTCAAAAATTCAAAAGTTCTGATTTTTTGAAAAATAGCATTTTTGAAATAGTCAATTTTTTGGACCACCCTAACCACGTAGACTTTTCTTGAATGAGGGGGAGGGGGGTTGACCAAAGTCTACGCTCTATACCAAATTTTAAAACAATTAGGGGGTGTCTGAGGTTTCCAAAAATGAGTAACGTGGTTTATATGAACAGGCCCATTATGAAATTCAGAGATTGTATTTTTTTCACGGAATTGCTGCATAGTAATTATATAATTGGTGATCACAGATATTTTCTACATGTATGAAAGAAGAGTTAAACCGGTTTAAATTTACAAAACTATTTTTTTAAGAAAATTAGAATTTTTCGATTGGAATGATGGAATTGACATACGATACAAGACAGGTTGTGCAGTCTTAATTGACACTGTATAACCGAAAAAAGACCATCGATTTCATGCTGTGTTTCTGTTCAAAATAGTTGGGGTTTGAAGCTGAATCCTTTGATGCTCACAGATTTGTCAGTCAGTCAGTCAGTCAGTCAGTCAGTCAGTCAGTCAGTCAGTCAGTCAGTCAGTCAGTCAGTCAGTCAGTCAGTCAGTCAGTCAGTCAGTCAGTCAGTCAGTCAGTCAGTCAGTCAGTCAGTCAGTCAGTCAGAACGATTTCAAATCTGTTTTTTGTTCTCATAAAACGTGTTACAGCCATTTTGAGCTCATATTTGGATTCAGACAGTTATTTACTACTATTCAATGGAGAAAAAAAAGTTGTTTGTAAACATTATGAAACAGGCACTGAAAAATATAATCTAGGTAATTTATCCTCAAAATAATTTGCTTATGACATTCTTGAATTAGACAGTTTCCCTCCCAAAACAACGACAGTTTAAAAATCACTGATCCACTCTGGATTGCGTAGAGCCAACTTTTCAAGAGTTTCCGCAATTTTGTCACCGCAACTCCACTTTGATTTATGCTGCTGATCCCCCTATTATGTCCATATTATAACCCGCACGCATGAGAACCATAAATCTACCTCAGAGCGAACGAAAACAACCGATAAGATTGCCCACCCAGCTGTTTGAAAATCAAAAACTTTGTCCACCACGAACAATAGAAAGTTTACCTGTTCTGGGTACCAACGAGAACCAATTCTTTCCAAACAGAAACCTCGTTCTGGGAAAAAGAATCGCAAAACAACCTTACCAACAACGACCGAATAGCAAAACGATGTATAAGACAACCCCCCCGAAGGACGTCGCAACAGTATGTACCGAGCTAGCGAGAAGCAGATTGTGCGAGTGCGAAAAACAGATTCGTTCATCAATCATTCACTTTAGAGGGATGATATTTGGTGGCAGGCGAGAGGAGGGGGTGGTACAGTGCTTTCAAAGATCCATTTGCACGTGTTCGTTGCTCGGCTCGTCGCGGTGCGGCACATCGATGATGATTTCGCAGATTTGCTTCACCTGTGGAAGGACGAGGGTGGTATCACTTGAGAATATAAAGCGGGGGTGGCGACGCGACGGTATTCAGCAGTTCTGTGCCTATTTTCCGAGGAATGCTTTCGCAAAGTTTAGCCGTTTCAAAATCAACAATGGAAAATCGATAGCACCGTTCCACTCTTCGGCAACAGGATTTTTTCTCCATCCGGCGTTCATCGAACGAAATTCTTATGGTGTGCGTGTGGAGCGTTCTCTGTCACTGTGGCACTATGACAGTGCAAGGATTGGATACGATCTTTACGCTTCGCTCCAGCGGGCACGAGCACAAATTGTCCGTGCTTTTATAGGCTTCCTTCGGCAGGCGACGGTGATTTCCTGAGCACCGATTTCGCTAAGCGGGAGACGAAGAAACTATTGACTCCTTTCCAATCCCAACCGCCGCCTCCTTTAGCCATTGAAAACGGTTCGGTTGATCGCAACGGAAAAGCGAATGATACTGCAGCTTTTGCTTCCACTTTTAGGATTTCTGGCTTCCGTCGATTCGTTCGTTCTTTTCGCATCACTGCGGAGAAAGCGAAACACGTGGGGGTTGATTTGATTCCATTATTGAGATTAGTTTTTAGTTAAGATCTTCCATCGATGAATTTTTTGAAGGATTTTTACTCGACAGTGGCCATCAGGGCCGATTTCATCTAGATATTAGTTTACATCGTGACCAATAAATGCTCATACGAATTGAAACTACATTTAAAGCTTGAGTCATTTAATATTTGGACACAAAAAAAAACGACTGCATCTCGGAAGCATTTTGATGAAATAAAAATTTTCAGTACTCAAAATTAAGGCCATGACTTAAGACGGAAAATAGCAAACAAATTATTCCGGTTCGATTTTGATGAAATCTCGAACTTTTTTCGAATACCATTCATCATAAAGCCTGTCCACGTTAAACGTTTCATTTATATGACAACATTCGCGGTACAACATGTTTACATTTTTGTTACATTCAGTAAAATGGTTTGACAAGTGGAAGTGGGCATACGCATCTTGCCAAGAAACATCCAATCCACCAAACTGTCCCGAACTTCGCCCAATAGAGAAGTACTGGACTCTAGTTGAGCGGGAACGCTTCGAAACTTAGAAGAAAGCAAATAGTACCAGTGATTTCAAGAGAAGATGGAGAATCATCACGGAGGGCGTATCTGAGGAGACCGTACGGAACTTGATGGCGGGTGTACCACATAGTTTTACAGAAAGAAGGATTAACATCTTAATCAACTGTTTCTAATGTATATATAACTCTATCATTGTGAAACAAACAATCGGTTTTCTTGAAACATGTGTATTTTTTTTTGCTGATATTATTTTGGTGTCCGAAATTCAACGTTGACAGGCTTTATTTTGGACACTCGGCTGGCTAACCTGACCGGCCATTTTGTTCAACCATCTCTTCCACTCTGTTGCATCCCGAGTCACCTTTGTACTTTTCTTCAACTTCTGTTTGACAATTGCCCAATATTTCTCATTTGGGTGGAATTTAGGGCAGTTGGGTGGACTACAATCCTTTGCGAAAAAATCCACCCCGTAGTCTCGATACCACTGTAGTACGTCTCATTTCTTTTGACAGATTGCGTAATCAGGGTAAAAGTTTACAACCTCATTGCGAGCTTTAATGTACGGAAGAATACGTTTTTTTCATGTACTCCTGCTAGTACATTCAATAGTTCCACTGCATTCCACTATCGCTTGTACATTCCATAGTTCCATAAGGAGTGTATCGAATATAAGCTATCCACATACATTTGCGTTGTACGCATGTATTTGTGATGGTTTTTTATGCTCTGAACACTGCATGCTGTGCGTTTGACTGTCAGCTTTCTTTTGTTTACTTGTTTGTGCGGTTCAAATTCGGCGTTTTCAAAATGTCGCGTATTGAAAAGGAAGTGAAAATTAAGGTTCTGGACACATGGCTAAGTGAGAAGGGTATTACTATGCGAAAATTGGCGAAGCGGTTTAATCTCATGCAGTGTTAAAACCATCATTAATAAGTTTGGGGAACACTATTCTTTGGAGCACCAGGAAGGCAGAAAACCCGGTTCTTCCACCCGAACTGGAGCAGAAAGTGGTATCTCTAATCATGAAGAACAAATCAATGTCAATACGTGATTTGGCCAAAAAAGCAGGAACGAGTGTCGGAATGATCCAGCGTATCAAGAGGCGAAACCACCTGAAGACCTACAAGAAGCAGAAAATCTCGAAACAAAGTGCAGAACAGAGGAAGCGAGCAGCAACAAGGGCCCGGAAATTGTATTCGCGTCTTTTGCAGCATCCGGATGCATGCGTTTTGATGGACGATGAGACCTATGTAAAGGAAGACTCAAAAACCCTTCCAGGTCCACAATACTTTACTGCCGTCGTTGGGGAGGATGTGAGCGATGCGGACAGGTCGATTCAAGTGGAGAAATTCGGTCGAAAGGTACTGGTATGGCAAGCAAAATGTTCCTGTGGTTAGAAGTCAACAAATTTTTACACTACCGGAACTATAAATGCGGAAATCTATCGATCTGAGTGTCTCCATAAGAGATTGTTGCCTTTATATAAGAAGCCTAGTACACCGCCACTGTTTTGGCCGCATTTAGCGTCGGCTCACTATGCCAAAACCACTCTCAATTGGCATGCGGAAAAGGATATAGATTTCGTTGAGAAAAAATATCAATCCACCAAATTGCCTTCAGCTTCGACCCATCGAACGTTACTGGGTAATCGTGAAGAGGGTCTTCAAGAAGACTGGTAAGGCAGCTGGGAACATGCAGGAGTTCAAAAAAATTTGGGCTCAAGCGTCCAAAAAATGCGATGCAACTTGATGAAGAGCATTCGATCCAAAGTTCGAAAATTCGTGAAGAAATAACTTAAATTTCATCCGGTCTTCATTGTGTTCAAGTTTAACCTCGTACAATAAAGGATCAATTTTTTGTATGAATAAAATATCGGTTTTCAACATAATTTGCAAGAAAGTTTGTCGATGCCTTATTTTCGATACACTCCTTAAATCAGTTAAAGAAAATTCTAAAAAAGCGATTTCAAACGTAAACAAGTTACTGTTATTCATTTTGATGGAAAGTTTGTGTCGACTCACACCATGAAACTCTCCTATCCTATCTTTAAATGTTTTTGATTTCCTGAACCAGCTAGCATTTGTGAAAATTCTTCAAGCTTCACAATTTCACTCGATCATATGTTTTATTATTCGTAGAGCACTTTACTTCGCGAAGTTTCCAAAATATGGAAGAAAAAAACCTTAATTGACAATATGTTAAGGTAATGCAATGTGTTTCTAAAGTCCGAGGAATCTTCTAAGTCCATCCAAGTTCTCTTTCAACACCCGTACTTAGATATTTTTCTCATTTCAGAGAGCGAGTAATGCCGCTATAACCATAAGCTGCATAGGGCTAGGACGAAAGTTAATGCTTAAGTCTCAACCGTTTGGTTAAAAAAAATAGAGCATCACTTAGCCTTCTTAGACTCGATGCTCCCGACAACCATATAAATAAATATTTGTTCTGTACACCAAACAGGGCATTCTGTTTAACTATTCTCTCCGACTATTCATTTCTTTTGCATAATTAGATCATCTAGCTGAAATTGGACATACATGGGTTCCCTGTGTCTTTAATTGAATGTTAGATGCCAAATTCTGTAAGTTTTTCTGATCACATGCTGTTAAAATAAAGTCATTCTGTTGAGTTGGACGAGAGTTATTAGCGTTCAAAACCCTTCACTTTTGCGTAACGCACTCATTTTTCAAAATTTAGTCCTACGTTAAAAACAAATCCCCACAAAAGCAACACATATCTCAAACCAACGGCTCAATCATAACAGTATTATGCAGCGCAGTGCTTCTAGAAAAAAAATAAACAATGAGCCATTCACCAGCCACACCAGCTGGGGTGCACTTAACAATTCTCCCCACTTTCCAATAGAAAGCAATAGTAACCTATCTTTTGAGGTTACTGAGTGTCTTCAGAAGACTCTTAAAAGTAATCTCTTCCGTAGCAAATCCCATACAAACCCCAAATTATGATTTCACCGATCGTGATTGTCATGAGTTCCCATACAGCTACTTTAAGAACCGAAAGGAAGCCGAAAAGTTACTCGGAGCTTACACCTTTATCTTGCCAAACACTAAAGTACACTGCATCATGTCAACCAAAACCCATACCAGAAATACATTTTTGTTTCCTATAAGTTTACCCACCGCAGTCTTGTATGTATGATCTACGCATTGTAATAAGGAAACTAAATCCAACAGCAATGAGCACTCCTCTCTGTTAGACTTGATCAAGCTTTCATAACCACTGATTAACCTAATCATGTCGTTATATGAAGGGCCAAAAATGGGTAGGGTGGATCGATAGGCAACATCCCTTATACGTATCTACAGGGATATAAAGAATCTCCTTCCAACAACAAGAATGAACAATAGGTCAAAAGAGCAAGCTATCTAACATGAGGATACCCCAATGGGCTAGAAGACGAGCCAGCCCTCTATTCACAAACTGTTAGCAATGGGGAGTTGGCATTCCCACTCTTCCCATCCAGAGTGCTTCAATCGGGTGCCCTGATGGTCCCTCCCATTCCCATGAAATATTTATATAATAGTGTGTACAGTTATGTAAATGAAAAATACAACAATCATTCGTATCTAATATATATGATCTCCATTTGGTTGATCCTGAAATGCAAGAATTGTTGAAAAGCGTAAAGTGTTGAGTTCTTAAGCACGTTTTCGTTCGTTTCCAGTGATTGCAGTACTTCAACAAAATCTTGATTTGAGGTATCCTGAAAAAGTTTATTAAATTTTAGCTATCTTTAAAAAATCCCGAAAATCTTCTTTTTTTAGGCCGTCATCCTTAATCATCCCTTTCAGTAAGCAAATTTTGCCAAAAAATATGTCTTATCTATAGAGAGAATTGATCATTGCAATTTTGTCTGAAATTATGGATTATTTTGTTGGATATTTCTTCTAGAGTTCGAAATTCTAAGTAATTCAGTAGTACTGAACCAGCAGCTTCAAAACCATGATCAGAACTTTGTTTTGAATTCTTTGAAGTGATTTTTTCCTAGTAGCACAACAACAAGACCATATTGGCATAGCATAAAGCATGGCCGGTCTAAAGATTTGTTTGAATATTAGAAGTTTGTGCTTCAAACAAAGTTTTGATTTTCTGTTTATAACAGAATATAAACATTTTATATGTTTATTACAATTGGCTTGAATACCCTCAATGTGATTGTTGGAGCCATCCCTAGTTTAAAATAGATACTAATCTTACAAATTAATTGCCAATAGGAGACCACACACTGCACCATTGCACTCCATACACAATCACCGAATCATTACGTTCGGCTAGCGAACACAGTGGACGATCGGAAAGGCCTTTTGCCAATCTGTCTCATTTGTCATTTGTCTAGCAGGGTCAAGATCAGTTTAAATTCCCGAAATCAGTATCCTTTGTACGATCACCACGCGTTCTGGGTCCGTGTTCGCAACACCGCGATTTTAATATCTATTGCGAAAGATATCGTGTTCGAGTGCCACCGATTCTCGCGCTTGAGGCGACCCCTGAACCCTACAGTGATCTTTAAAAAATAATTTTTGATCCAGTATCAGTCCAAGATATTTTACTTGATTTGACCAAGAAATTGGAACTTCGCTCATAGTGACCAGATGACTACTAAAGGGTGTTCCGATCAAAATTTGGTCAAACAGTCATGTGTGTGAGTCGATCAAAGTTTTTATTAATAAGTCAAACTCTTTTTCTTTCTCAAGTTCAGTTGATACAGAATACAGGAGAAATTTTCAGCAGAGCTTCTTTTTTACCGAATGAGAATTGCCGGGTCATTCGTTTAACACCTGCTTAAGATTTTGTATATTCTCCTTGGCAAAGTGGATTCGCTGCAGAACGCCAGTTTTCCTTGAACTGTTTCTCGCTCATAACAGCTTTTTGAGTCTTCTTAAGGTTCCGCTTGACGATGGCCTTGGGCACCACTTGAACGTTGTTGGCAGCATACTACTCCATGGCCTTTTTCCATAATGGCAAGATGCCAAATCCGGCCAAAATAGAACGGAACAATTGTGTCGCTTCAGGAAAGGCAGTAGGCGTTTTTGTAGGCACTCGCTCATTTAAATTTCCTGGTTGACGGTTCCGGTTGCAATGTAAACGTTGCTCTTCAAGCCACATATACAGATGGCCTGCCACACCAGATATTGCTTAGCGAGCTTTGACAGTTTTATGTACTTGAAAATATCTGCCACCTTTTCTCGTCCGGTTGCCGTATTAAATTCCTGAAGCTGTTTAAAGTCTACCTTGACGTAAGTTTCATCGTCCTGTACCAATCAAACTTCATTAGCATCGTTGAGTACAACTTTCGCGATCATGCTTTGGTCGACGTGTTTAGTTTATCGTCGCGATTTGGAGTCACCACTTTCTTGTAAGTCGATAGTCCAACTGGTTTTTTAGCTCTATCCACGGTTGAAGGCGCCACTCCCAGCTTCTTTGCGCCATCTCGGACGGAGAGGTTGGGATTCCGCTCGAAACCGCGGGCGACTTTTTTTTGTCATCGCTGTGGCCTCCGGCCTCCGGTCCCCCCCCCCATCCAGCTCTCCTGGATGTCGACAAACGTTCACCGAACACTTTTAGTACATTGGTACTAGTTGATTTAGCCACATTCAAGAATTTCGCCAACTTGGATTTTCGCCATGCACGTGCAAAATTTTGATGCGTTGCTTCTCTTCCTTCGACGATATTTTGATAACTGAAGTGCTAATCTCAAAATCAAAATAGAGACATGATGCTACACGCAAACATCTTCGAAATGAGGGGTGTGCAAAATTTTTTAATGCACGATGAAAGGAAATGCGTCAAGTTTGTCTACTAAATTTTGATCGAAACACCCTTTACCCTTTTAATCATCCTTGCAAATTTCCCCAAATTGCATTGTTTGCGCCATGAACTTGAAATCAGAAAAAGGTAACGTAACAAATTTGGCTAAAATAAGTTTGCTTTAAATCACAATGACGAGAAATAATCAATCTATGATGAACTAACATTATTCGTGCGACATGATTAAACAGCCATATTTTATGAAAAGTTCAACTTCAGTTTACTGGAAATTTCGTTGCTTTTCAGAAACGAACAACTTATAATTACTTGTTTTGTTTTTTCTTCAGTACTAGATAAAAGTTAAAGTAGAAGTTGGGAGATATTTTCAACAACGCCTACATCTATGCTTTTTCGAGTACGCGGGGCAAAATGCTCCTTCTACGGACAAAATGTTAGAAGTATCGGTCTGCTCACAGCAATTGGTTCTAATTTGACTGCTAATTTGGGCCCTTTTAAATTTTCGACGATACTGATCCTGAAATCGTAGCCACACTAAGCGACGTTTTTCCCCCGTGAGGTGGTTTACTCCATTCAACCCTACCTACTCTAGGTAGCTATATGATGCGGATAAACTAGGTCACAGCATCAACCGAACGACCGACAGACCGACCGACGGGGTTCCCACTGCTTCGTTGTGTTGTGTGATGCAGGTTGGTTGAAGAGAACACTCACACATTTTAACCCCCCTTTTCAACAACTATGATAGAAGGGGCACAGATGGCAGAGATTCAAAAACCACCAAGCGTCTCCAGTGGACCAGATAATCGGAGGCAGCATCTGTGCTGACGACGTAAGGCATTTAAGAATCGAGGGGGTGGTTGGTGGGATTTCGGTGCGTACGTACTGAATGGGAATGCTCAGCGATGCAAGGAGTTTTCTTGCCTCTCTTGGGGGTTTTTGGGAAAAAGGCTGATTTAATTTTTATGTTTCCTGCACTCATACATCCGAGCGAGCGAGGGCAGCATGGCGAAACAACCATGTTGGATGTGCTGGAGTGGTAGAAGGGTGAGATGAGTTATCTGTTATGAAGGTACTTAGCTAGTAACGAGTACGAGGAAATATTCCGTCATAAAGCATCCAAATTGCGTTCCGCCGGTTTCGGGGTCGTTCTGAACTTGAACTCGACAGTGACAACTTTCGCAATGAAGAGAATGGAAAAATTGTTTTATTATTTTGCAGTCAAGGCTGGTTTAACGATTTTGTTTTGGAAAATTATTGCGCGTATGCTTTACTAATTAGTCACGACAAAAACGCTGAGGCAAGACTCTCTCTAAATGAAATTATGAATACGCGGATTTCTTTTTAAAACAAAGGAAATTAAATTAAATGAACATTACGACCAATGACTAAACTTGTGGCCCCTTTTAAGATACTAACTATCGGTTGACATTTCATCCACCAGCAAATGACTTTTTCCCGAATAATCTGCAAATTAAGAACATTTGATATTTGTCGCGCGTGGTCGTAATTCCCACATAAAACATTTCTCATTAACTGCATAGTCTTCGCCCAGAACAACAAAAGCGACATCACAAATAGAGTCAGCCGATTAATTTAATGATGCTCGCCGGGTTCAGAGGAAAGCACGGTGACAATGAAGATGGCGGTTGTTTATGGGGTGTTCCAACCTAAATGTTAAAAGGATTGGATTGGGTAGTAATTTTGGGACTGCCCTGTCGATTCAGCGATAGAGAGAAATAATGTCCGAAGGAAGCTTTCCGTTCATCGACTCCATTTAATTCCGTGCGGTTGGCGACGTGGGGGTCGAGAGGGGGACGCGACGGTTCATATCGATCGTATTAATTTGTGTTACCTGCTATATTATACGGATTGACTGGGTCATTATCAGGCGTGTGAACGTGCAACTCGGCCATAGCAGAGATTATGTAATTGATACGTACCTGGAAAGGAACAAGAGACGAAAAAACGTGATTAATCATTTAATTAGAGTAAAATTAATCAATAACGTTGGAATTCCCCCGTTTGGAATTGAATTGTGCTGCTAGCGACACAACATAACAATGCACCCGTCTTCGACGGAGACGAGAAATCCTTCAAAATGCATGACTCACCTGCACAAGCCGCTGCGGGCTGTCAAGGGTATATTTTTAAAAAAGAAAGCACATATTTTAACGACGAACGACCTTTCGCCGCTCTCTGCCATGCAGTCTAAGTATACTTAGTGACACGCAAGGCGACGACGGACGGGCCACTCAAACAAGGCACATAATTTCAGCCATATCAGGATCACGGTCACGGTGCCACTTCCACCCGTCGAAAGTATTCGGCAATTGTGACCTTTATGCCGGTGTATTTACGACCGCTTCAACACCGCGTTCTACGTTCTTCAACTGCCTATCCTTTGGTAGATAATTATCGTAAGGAAAATTCTAAGTTCATGTTTTGCTTACACGAAGCAACACAGCTAGGATGTGGGCAGTAACCTTCACACAGTCCGACTGCAGCGGGGATTTCCAAGGAACCAGCCGAACGGAAAGGGACTCCACTTTTGTTCGTGGTCATTGTTTATTTTTAGTACGACCATAGAAGGGTGTGCAGTTTTTGCTCATAAATTCGTCTCAGCCGACAAACGCATACAAGAATGAAAATAAGCAATCGGAATAAGCATGAGCGGAATAACTTGACCTGCTACTCCGTGATTGATCGGAGTCAGCTGAAGTTGCACGGAAAATCAACAGATTGTCGCTTGGGAGTACTGACTAGATGTGCAACTCCTGGTGTCCTCATTTATCGGATCTTTTTTTTTTCTTCTTTCTGCCATCTTACTTTTAGCCATAGGCTTGTTCACAACCGGAGGAAGACACCTCCGCCATGCATACACACCAGTCCAAAGTATTGCAACACAAAATTAAATATGGCATCACCCTCAAAAGTATCGACTCTCCTAGAACAGTAGAATTTATGATACTACATCTTGAAACCTTGGTTATCGGTTCCAAAGCCTCTAGAAAATCCCAACAGTATCAGTTAACCCTGTTTCAGAGAACTCCCTAAAACATTAAATAACTATCTAAAAATGCAGAGAAATTCCAAAAACTTTTGAGAAATTCCAAGAACTTCAGAAAAGTTTCGAAAACTTAAGCTTAGTTCCGAGAATTCAGAAAATTTTTGAGAAGTCTTCAACTCTTTACAGAAATCTTTTGAACTTCAGAAAAGCTCACGAAACTTCAGAGAACTTAAGAGATCTCTTTGGAACATTTTTGAAGTCCATAGAATGTTGGGACAGTACCGAGAATTACATGCATGTCCCAATATTTGCAGTGAAGTACCAAGGGCAGCAAGGATGTCCGTTGAATTACAGTGAAGTTAAAAAGTCCTGAGAACTTCAAAAAAGTCCCGACAATTTAAGTGAACTTTAGCAAATTCCGGGAAACTTCAGCGAATTCCAGAGTTCCGAGAACCTAAAAAAATCCAAGAACTTCAGAAAAGTCCGATTCAGAAAGTTACTAAAACTTTCAAGAACTTGAGAGAAGTCCTTGAAACTTCAGATTATGTAACGGAATCTCAAAAAAACTCGTCAGACCTTAAGAAAAAAAAAACACCAGAGAAGTTCAGGAATTTCAGGGAACTACAGAAAAATTCCGCGAACTTAAGAAAAGTTCAGAAAACTTCAGAATGTTTCTAAATCTTCTGAGACCTTCAGAGAAGCCCTCGAAACATAAATAACGTAACCTCAGAAAACTCTTCAAAACTGAAAAAAAAAACAGAGAAGTTCAGGAATTTCAGGAAACTTCAGCGAATATCAGAGTTGCGAGTTCCGAGAGTTCCGAAAACTTTAAAAAAAATTCGAGCACTTCAGAAAAGTACCCCAAACTTTAGAAAAGTCCCGAACGCAAACTTTAGAAAAGTCCTGAAAACGTCAGTAAGTTGATGTAGAAGAAGATGTTCGCTCATCACCATGAGGCACCAAGAGTGAACAACAATGTTTTTTGGCTAGAATGAAAGATATGAAGAGAAAGTTTTGATAGTTCCGCTAGTGTGCGGCAGGCTTGGAAATATGACAGATGTTTTAGGAAAATTGAGCGAAAAGGGCATGTGTACAGTGGTACTCGAACCAACGACATTTTTGCCTAACATCCCACTGCGGGGTAGGTCGAAGCACGGACTAAGTCCGCCACTTCAACAGGCAAAAATGTCCGGTTGGAAGACGCTCATGTACCACTGTGGCTTGTATAGTTATTCTAGCGATCTATTGTGTGCACTCTGTTTACTGATGCGCACATGGGAGAGGAACTCTCTCCTTTTTTGGGTTTGTTTTGATTCGCACCGACTGACGATCACTATCGTTACTCCTCGCACGGAGAATATATAACATAACAATTAATGTCAGAAAGTTTCTAAATCTTCCGAGAACTACAGAGTTGTCTTCGAGATTTCAGAGAAATTCACGGAACTTTAGAAAAGTCCTCAGAACTTCAGAATCCAGATCAGGTTACGGAACTTCAGAGAAGTCATCGGATAAGATTAAGAGATAAACTTTAGGTAAATTCAGGGAACTTCAGATAATTCTTCGGAGCTTTAGTCTTTGGATCTTACGAGACCACGTTAGAGAAATTCACGTTACTTGAGATAAGTTAACGGATATTCAGAGAATTACACGACATTTTAGAGAAGTCCTCGAAACTTCTCAAAATTTTTAGGAACTTCTCTGCATTTGTAGAAACTTCAGAAAACCTCTCGGAACTTCAAAGAAATCATTTGAACTTCAAGGAGAAAAGCTCACGAAACTTCAGGGAATTTCATGGAACTTCAGAGAAGTTCGCGGATCCTCAGAGAAGTCTTCGGATCTTAAGAGACCTCCTTGCAGAGAATTAAATGCAAGTCCCAATATATTCAGTGAAACACCAAGGACAGCAGGGATGTCCGTTGACTTACAATGAAGCTAACAGAACTTCAATGAAGTCTTGAGAACTTCAGAAAAGTCCCGCACATTCAAGTGAACTTAAGCAAATTTCAGAAAACTTCAGAAAGTTTCTAAATCTTTCGAGAACTTCAGAGAAGTTCACGAATCTTCAGTAAAGTCCTCGGAACTTTTAAGAAGTGCTTGGAACACTTCAGATAAATTCACGAAACATTAGAAAAGTCCTCATAACTTCAGATTAGTTCATGGGACATCAGAGCAGGCATTGGATAAGTTCAGGAGTTAAACTTTATAGAAATTCAGGGAACTTTAGATAAATCCTCGGAGCTTTATATAAATCCTTGGAACTTCAGAGAAACTATAGAACTTCAGAGAAGTCTTTGGATTTTACGAGACCACTTTAGAGACGGAATATTAGTTAAATCCTCAGAACTTCAGAACCGTTATCGAAACTTCAGAGATGTTCTCGAAACTTCAGAGAAGCTCATGAAACTTCAAAGATGTTAACGTATTTTCAGAGAAATCATTGAAACTTCAGAGACGATTAAGGAGGAAAGCTCACGAAACTACAAAGAAATTACGAGAGATTTTTACGGAACTTACGAGAGATTTGTAGAGAAAAGCAAAGAAGTTCACCGAGATTCAGAGAAGTCCTCGGAATTTCAGAGAAGCTCAAGGAACCTGAAAGAAGTTCATGTTCATTTAGAGAAGTTCACGGTACTATAGAGAAATTCACAAAAGTTTAGCGAAGTTCAGAGAGATTAACGGATCTTCAATAAAGTTCTTGGAACTTCAGAAAAGTTCACAGAAGTTTACAAAAGGAATTCGCGGAACTTCACAGGAATTTATGGAACTAAGGAGAAGTCCTCAGATCTTCTGATTGACTCACTGATCTTCAGAGATGTTCTCGGAACATAAGAGTGTTCGCAAGATCAATGACATGCTGAAGGTCCTTAAAATAATAAAATTTTTAAACAAAAAAAAAAAAAAAACTTCAGGGAAGCCTTTGAAGTTGAGTGTCTAGAATTCAGATAAATTTCGATTTCAGAATGATTCCAAAAACCTCGGTGAAATCCTGAAAACATCAGAAAAGTCCCGAGAATTTGATTGGAATCCGGTGACACTTCCTTGGCACATCTTTAAAGTTCTTAGAATGTCAGGAAAGTACCGAGAATAACATGCAAGTCCCAATATCCCAGTGCAGTACTAAGGACAGCAGGAATGTCCGTTGAATTAAGGTGAAGTGAAACAAGTCCTGAGAACTTCAGAAAAGTCCCAAGAATTTAAGTGAACTTCAGCGAATTCCAGGAAACTTCAGCGAATTCCAGAGCTCCAAGAACTTCTGAAAATTTCCGAGAACATCAGAAAAGTTTCGAGAACTCCAGAAAAGTTCAGAGAATTTTAAAAAAGGTCCGAGAACTTCAGAAACTTCCAAAAACTTCCGAAAACTTCAGAGAAGTTCACTTCAGATCTTCAGATAATATAACTAAATCTCAGAACTTAAGAAAGCAACACCAGAGAAGTTCACGAAACTTCAGAGAAGTTCACGAAACCAACCAATCTTCAGAAAAAACCTCTGAACTTTTAAGAAGTTCATGGAACTCCAGAGTTGTCCACGACACATCAGAGAAATTCACGGAACTTTAAAAAAAATCTTTAGAACTAACAGATTAGTTCACGGGACTTCAGAGAAGTCATCGGATAAGATTAAGAAACAAGCTTTAGAGAAATTTAACGAACTTAGAAGATGTTCACGGAACTTCAAGTAAGTCTTCGGAGCTTTAGAAAAGTCCTTGGAGCTTCAGAGAAAACTTTAGAGCTTTAGAGATGTCCTTGGATCTTACGAGACCATTTTAGACGAATTCACATTAATTCAGAGAAGTTCACGGTTATTCAGAGAAGTACACGAAATTTTAGAGAAGTTCACGGAATATCAGGTAAATCCTTAGAGAAGTTTTCGAGAACTACAGAGAACTTACGAGTGATTTTAAGAGAAAATCAGAGAAGTTCACGGACATTCAGAGAAGTCCTTGGAACCTCTGAGAACTTCGTGGAACCTTAAAGAAGTTCACGTTAATTTAGAGAACTTTAAGATACTATAGAGAAGTTCAGGAAATTTCCTCGGCACTTCAGAAATGTTCACGGAACTTCGGAGAGATTAACGAATCTTCAATAAAGTCCTCGGAATTTCAGAAAACTTCAAGAGACTTCGAAAAACTTTACGAAACATCAAAGGAATTCACGAAACTTTAAAGGAATTCACGGCACTTCAGAGAAGTCCTCAGATCTTCTGATTGACTCACTGACCTTCAGCGAAGTTCTCGGAACATAAGAGAGTTCTTAAGATCAATGACATGCTGACGGTCTTTGAACCGTCTCAGAAGTCTCAGGAAGTCTTAGAAATTGCAGAAAACTATCTAGAATAAAATTTCAGAAGCCTCCCTTAACCATAAGATAAGCCTCTAAAATTAAAAAAAAAAACCAAGAACTTCAAAGAACCAAGAACCAACCAAGAACTTCCTAGAACTGCAGGAAAGTCCTGAAAACATTATTGAAATCAACAGATCTTTAGGAATGCCTCGATAATTTCGCGGTTCTTCAGAGAAGCTGTCGGAACTTAAGAAACCTTCTTGGAACATCTTTAAAGTCCATAGAATGTCAGGAAAGTGCCGAGAATTACATGCAAGTACCAATAACTTCAGTGAAGTTCCAAGGACATCAGGAATTGTTAAAAGAATTTTAATGAAGTCCTGAGAACATAAGAAAAGTTCCGAGAATTTAAGTGAACCTCAGCGATTCCTAGGAAATTTCAGCGAATTCCAGAAAACTTCTATGGCTTTATTACGTCCCTACAGGATCTTCACGCCTGTACTCAACTTACATTTCCTCAATTATTAATTGGGAGCTTTTAATGCCAGGTAAGATTTTGGCATCAGTATGATTGAGAGGGAAGTCCAGCATAATGTTGCTTTGTAGCGGCGCCTTTGCAAACTGAGCTAAGGTAGGACATTGATGGTTAGAATATTGTATTAAATCACTGTTCATCTTGAAGTCTTAAAATATGTTTAGGACTTTTTTAAAATCTTTGACATCCTGAAGGGCTTGAAAAAAAATTCTGAGCAACTGGTATCATGAAAGAGTATCTGAGAGTCGTAATTTGCATAATAATTCCTGAGCATCCTGAAGTCTTGAAAAAAAAATATTTAGAGGGCTTTCAGATCATCGATATCCTGAAAGTCTCTGAAATAAATTCTTAGCAATCTGGTATCATGGAAGAGTATCTGAGAGTCGTAATTTGCATTGATGTTCAGAACACTGTAGTACAATCAACAGGTGTTCACCTTGAAGTCTTGAAAAAATATCCAGAGAACTTTTCCAAGATCTTTGACAACCTGAAGGAGTTGGGAATAATTTCTGATCAATCTAGTCTGATATACAAAAAAAAAATATCAGAGAGATGTGACTCTCAGTCAGTCGAGTATTAGTACACGACACTGAAGAAGTCTACACATTGTAGACGAAATACGCGTATCTGTCAATGAAGGTAGTTGGAATTAAATGGAAATTACCAATCTTTCTTCAGATTTTCAAGTTACCGGTTTTCCACTAAAAAGCTCACACTATCCAGCATTCAAGGCAGTCTTGATTTCAATAAACTACTACACAATTGTAAATTTTGAAATGTGAGTTTTCTATGCCTACAATTTTCTGAGAATTTTACGGAAATCAGGACACGTCAGAGAATCTCTTTTTAAGCATTGAATACTCTACTCTTGCACTTAAATTTTTGAAAAACATTGTCGCGCTGATAATTCAATCACAGCAACACACATAAACATTCTAACTGGAACAAACTCACCAAACAGTGCTGTGATGAACTGCAATAAACCCTGGGCCATTATATATAAATTACTTGCCAACATAAAAGGAAACTCTGTGGTGATAATGCTTATAAAAGCAAACCCTCAACAATTCCTTTTAAGATACTATAAACACAAGTCAAGGAAGCCCCAACCTACGCAACTGTCTGCTGTTATATATTGAAGTAAAAAAACTCCTTCGACCATGTTTCCTGCTTATCCTAACATCATAAATCTGACTACCTCATCGGCCCAGGTCCAATTCATTAGAGACGAATTTATATTGATGGTCACGCTTTCCGATCGTGACGCAGACTTTACTGCTGTCCTTTTGCAAACCAGCCCCATGTAAATAAAAAATGTCATGCGAACGGCAACATGGCAAATGTCTACCAAGAAACCTGCTAGAACTCAGCTAGAAGCCGCATCATTTACTTGAAAGTTTTCTCCGAACCATGGACACCAACGATATCGCCATATGCCGCATCCTCAACAGCAACAACATCCTCGTACGAAAAATGACGGTCACTCAAGATTGGGTTGAATTCAACTCAATTCTTTCCCACGAAAAAGCACCATGAACATGGAAAACATTAACGGATTTCCTGAACAGAATCCACTTTTGTCGACATTGGATCGAATTCAACTCAATGTGTACACATTTCACCGACCGTGCATCGTTCCGTCGTATATCTTCCAATGTATCTTTCCAACCGATTCAAGGTTGCCCGACAGGCGATTATGTTTTCCCCGTAACGAGCCAAGAGCGGGGGAAAAACACGCGAAAGGATATCGTGTGTGCCAAAACACCGCCATCAATCTAGGAGCCATGTTGGTATAACAACGCAACAACAACAACAACAACACCAGCAATCACAAAAGGAATCATTGCCAATGAAGTAAGGATTCACACAGCAAGCGCCCGGCAAATCACGAACGGAGAGCTAATAAACATTTTACATTAAAAGCGCGGCCGACATCCTCCTGTGGGTTTGAGTAAGTAGATAGGTGTGTGCCTCCAACGAACGGTCGGTTTGATAGCCATCAGCTGTCTGTCGAATGGGAAATACGCGGTGGTAAAGTAATTTGAGCTTTGTTCCGACGAATGTGCAATTGAAAGTTCTCGCTTCTTCTCTGGCAAACATTAAAATGAACCTTGGGCAATGGAAGGTTAAAAATACCATTACTTCACTCCACTCACACTAAATTGCCCCCCGTGGGCTTTTCGCCCCGAGAAAGGTGGATTTTCCTAGCAACAGAAAACCCCGGAAACTTTTCCCTCCTCTTATGGTCGCAACTCACGCGATTGGAATGCGGCAAATCATGCGAAAAATTGCACAGCCTAACCTCAAACTTGCATCTGCCGCTCCTGTGCTTTGGACCGTTCTCCGTGGGAAAGAAGGTGGTCTTAGTAATAGAGCCAGGGAAAAACCCCCAGAGGCATGGTTCATTTTTCCGCTGCAACGAACTGAAAAACGGCACGTGTTGTTGAAGCGCTGTGTCGATCGAAAAATGTGAAAAACTTTCACCTTCGTAATATTTAAGTGGATATAATTGAAAGCGGCAGGGTAGTTGTTATTTTGGCCGGGAACGTGACCGTGTTGGCAACCATTAAAGATTCAAAGTTTCCCAGAATTTGTCATGAATATCTACATGGTGTTGCGTGGCTCATGACAGCAACCGGAGGTAGGATTTTCCCTCTATCAGGGAAATATGAAAGGCGGCTATCATTGACACGCAAGGCGGGCGTAAATTGTGGTTTGCCCTCCGGAAATATCAAGCGCTTACCTGTTCAGATTTAAAAAGGTTGGCAATCAAATGTTTCCAAAATATTCGAAACGAATAGAAAATTGTTTAGCGTATACAAACGAATAAGAATTTTTTTAGCGTATAATAATTCTCGAATAACTATGCAAACAGACGTATCTGATGTTGTAAACAAAGAGGGGAAGTAATATTCAAATGTAAATTTCTCACGGAAAGTAACGTTGGTGTTTCTAGTTTGTATGAATGTGCATTTGAATCTTACTTCCCCCTTTTGTTTACAAAATCAGATACGTCTGTTTGAAAAAGTACTCGATAATTAATTATGATCCATACTATTGGGTCGCTATACATGTACTACCATATCTTGGAACAAGTAAACCACCATCACAATTTGTGAGTGGCTCTAATGACATCCTTACTGTTGGTTTAAATCGGTTCAAATGTGACCTAGAGAGATTTGTCCCGCATATTTGCCTAATTTTCCTTACTGGGAAAATCTATATTTATAAAAATGGATTTCTGTCTGTCTGAACCTAATACACTCGAAAACTTCTGAACCGATCGGCGTGAAATTTTGTATGCAGGGATTTTTGGGGCCGAGAAAGGTTCTTGTGATAATAAGAGACTCCTCCCTTCTCTAGAAGGGGTGCTCCCATACAAATGAAACACTAATTTCTGCATAACTCGAGAACTAATCAAGCAAAGAAAACCAAATTTAGCATGTGTGCGGTTTTTAAGGCAAGAAAGGTTTCTATCATGGTTTCAGATCCCTTCAAGTCCTGAAAAGGGGGGCTTCCGTACAAATGAAATATAATATTCTATATAACTCGATAACTAATCAAGCAAATGGAACCAAATTTGGCATGTGGAGGTTTTTGAAGATAAATACTGTTTCAATGCTGATTTGAAACCCCTCCTCTTTCTGAAGGGGGCGGGGCTCCCATACAAATGAAACACAAATTTATGCATAACTAATCAATAAAATTGAACCAAATTTGGCATATGGAGGTTTTTGAAGGAGAGAAATGTTTCTATGATGATTTGAGACCCCTCCGCCTTCTAAAAGTGGAGGGAGGGGGGGGGGGGTCTCCCATACAAAAGAAACACAAATTTTTGCAAATGTCGAGAACTAATCCAGCAAATGGAACCAAATTTGGCATATGGAGGTTTCTGAAGGAGAGAAAAGTTTCTATGGTGATTTGTGACTCTTCCGCTTTCTGAAGAGAAGGGGGCGGGGGCTCTCAAACAAATGAAACATAACTCGAGCACTAATAAAGCAAATGGAATCAAATTTGGCATGTGCATGTTTTTGAAGGACAGACATATTTCTATGGTGGTTTGAGACCCCTCTGCCCTCTGAAATGAAACGCAAATTTCTGCATAACTCGAGAACTATTAGAGTAAATGAAACCATATTTGGCATGTTGGGGTTATTGGACGCAGGATTTTTATATATATTAAAATGAATTTCTGTCTGACCGACCGGAGTGAAAATATGTATGCATGGATTTTTGGGGCTGGGAAAGGTTCTTATGATTGCTTGATACCATTTTCCCCTTCTTGAAGGGGGGAGGGCTCCCATACAAATGAAACATAAATTTCTGCATAACTTGAGAACTAATCAAGTAAATAGAACCAAAATTGGTATGCGGGGTTTTTTGAATGCAAGAAATGTTTCTATGGTGATTTCAAACACAAGTTTCAAGCAAACCTGAGAATTATCCAGGTAACTAAGCCACAAACAGTGTATTGTCTGGGTAAGAAGAATGTTTTGATAGAAGTTTGAACCCTTTCTTAGTCAAAAAAACAAATTAAAGCGTCAGTATTATGTAATGTTCATTCATTTAGTTGCAAACGTAGCAACGCTCGCATCGGGATCAGCTAGTAAGTTAATATAAATTGAATCAATAATTATTTTAGAAGTTTTTGAGGAAATGGCTCAATTTGAAATTCTGACTTATTTCATTTAGGCAAAATGACGGATAGCAGCCGTATCGAGCTTCTTGGCTATTATGTGACCTGCTTTTGCCAGCGAGAACAAAAATCGCTCTATATAAGTCATTGATCGTTCATGTTTCTAGAAGCATAAACAGGAAAATAGTAAAGCATTCGAGGTTTTCGAGTATAATATGATGCACATGCGTTGCATGCATATTGTATCAAGGACTTCGTGATTTCAGCGGCGTTGACAGTTCGTAGACAATTCTCTGAGCTACCGAACTCTTTCAAGTTTGGTAAACTACCAAACACTTTTCATTTATTGAAAATCCTCGTTCCATCGTTGCATTTTTGTAAGACAGGATGAGCACGTTTTTAACAAATGTTGTCAAATATGGTAGCTCATTTTTGGAATGACCAATCAGTACTAGCCAAATGCTCATCTTTTCTCTAGGATCCGGCAAGCAGCATTGGGTATAGCTGCCCAAATTTTTCAGTTATTAGCGTGAGAATTTGATTTCAAATTGATTACATAATTTGAAACTTTTTCAATGAATTTGCTTATAAGGGTTGGATCCGCAATAATCCGGACACCTCAAAACATGAATAAAACATAAATTTTGCATTATATTTCCGTCGTAGTTGTTTATTTCAGATTCATGAGATGTGCTTTAACAACTCGTGAAGACAAACATAGTTATTCGGTATTTGCATTAAAAATTTTCGAACTTTGCGCTTAACTCCGTCCATTAGGGTTTGTACAGACTCTTCAGAAATCGTAGAAGCCGTCTTTGTCCAAATTTGCTGGAAGTGTTTGATGTCTTTAATTCCTTGCTTCTTTGCAGAAAGCTTCCGCTTCATCAGAGCCCAATATCTCTCGATTGGTCGTAGCTCTGGGCAATTTGGCGGGTTTGAGGTTTTTGGTACAATGTTCACTTGATTTGCTTGGTACCACTCCATCAAAGTTTTAGCATAGTGGCATGATGCCAAATCGGACCAGTTCCTTGTGACTTTTGATGAAGGGTAGCAATCGCTTCTGCTCTTTCTGATAGATCTCCTTGTTGATTGTGCCTGTAGCAACGAAAGATTTTGGCCACACGTACAAATTGCTTGCCACACAAGGTATATTTTTGGGAAATTTCGATGCCTTCTTCGTTCTGAAATGCTCAGCTGTAGCATTTCTGGCCATAGTTTCATCGTCCATAACAACGCATGAAAACTTCATCAAATATTCGCAGTACAAACGCCGAGCCCGTAATTTTGCTGCCAAGTACTGTTTGTCGTTGCGATTTGGAACTGTTTTTATTTTATACGACTTAAGTCCCAAACGTTGTTTTGATTTTTGGACAAAACCAGGCGACATCCCTATTTTACGAGCCACCGTTCGAATGGAGAGATTTGGGTTTTTCGTTAATATCCTTTTCACCTTTCGGTCAATGACAGGATCAGCGCGTCCCATGTTTTTGTTACTTCTCGGTTTCCTCTCCACCGTCAAACGTTCCGAAGATGATTTGAGCACATCGTGAACAGTGAATTTAGGCAAATCCAATGTTTTTGCAAGGTCCCATGTCCCATGTCCAATGTATTGACAAGTCAGGATTTGCCGTACGCCCATACAAAATTTTCTCGCACACTTGTTTTTCTTTCGTCACCATCTTGAATACTAAACATGAAATGTAAACATCAATCATAGTCTTTTTCATCATAGACTCTCAGCTATACCACAGTGAAATTTTCATTCCTACGTGCAATATTTCAAAAGTTACAATGATTTGAAGGTGTCCGGATTAATGTGGATACAGATTTTAATACAGGATTTTTTATCAATATGTTCGCAGTGATAACAAAATTAGTTACAATTATGATATTCGAAAGGTATCGTTTTGTTATTCATTCTGTTATTTCGACTGTTTATTCAGCCTCAATTATAACATATTCAGTGATCAAAGAATGATAACCTGGTATAAGAATTTGTTATCAATTTGGTGTAATGCTATGCTCAGGTTTTTAGCTATGTCTTTGAAGTGAGTTATAACATCCGGGTTAATGCAGTTGACGTAACGCATTAAAGGGTATGTTATTAGAAATGTTTTGAGCTGCTTCTTCAAAAAACTACAAAGTACAGCCCCATTGAGTTGTTCGAAATGATGACGTAGGACTACGCAACTGGTTGTAAGCCATTTGAATTGTGCAATGCAATATTCTTTGAATTAATTTTTTCAGGCCTATTTTTTTCCGGGCTTTGTAATACAAGCAAGTTGGTGTATTCTGATTGATTTGGTGCTCAATAACATAGAAACGTTCGAAAAAAGGTTTTTTTTCAGACGTGCTAGGTCGTCCAAACTGTCCTAGAGTTCAAAACATAAGATCTACAGTTGTAACAGTAGCTTTATCCGCTATAGAGGTTATAATATGTATTCAAACATATTTAATGAATGTCCTGGAAGACCAACATACATTATGAGATAATCTTGGGATATTGTATGCCAAACAAACTAACTTAACTTTGTATAGCCCGTAAAGCTACTGTTACGATTTAAGACCTTAAGTTTTGAAGAACAGTTTGAATGCACAAGATTCATTCAGTTACAGATACAGTTTGAATGACCTGAAACTAACAAGGTTATGATATCTGTGAACATTTCAGAATATTCATTGAATTTGTTTGAAAATTTATCGTAGCTTCGTCAAGTCCAAAAGGCTACGGTTACTTCTGCAGATCTTAAGTTCTGAACTCAAGTTCAGTTTTTATGAACTTGAACATCCAATGGTTCATCATAGGTTATGAAGCTATTGTTACGACTGTAGATCCTAACTTCTGAACTCAATGGCAGTTTCGGTGACCTGGAACATCCCAAGATAGCTCATTATATCTGCTTACATTCCAGAAGACTAACTTAATTGGATCGAATACATATTGCTACTTTGTTTAGTTCAGAAAGCTACAGTTGCATCTGTAGATTTTTAGTTTTGTACTCCAGGATTGTTTGGATAACCGAGAACATACGAAGATTATCTCATAATGTCGGTTGTTTTTTCCAATATATTGTGATATAGTGAACATGTTTCAATAAAAATTTCGATCGGTGTTTCGATCAAAATTTGGTCAAATTGAACTTGACGCATTTCCTTTCATCGTGCATTAAAAAATGTTGCACACCCCTCATTTTGAAGATTGTGCGTGTAGCATCATGCCTCGATTTTGATTTTGAGATCAGCACTTCAGTTATAAAAATGTCGTCGAAGGAAGAGGAGCAACGCATCAAAATTTTGCACGTGCATGGCGAAAATCCAAACTACTCTCACGCCAAGTTGGCGAAATTGTTGAATGTGGCTAAATCAACTGTTACCAACGTATTGAAAGTGTTCGGTGACCGTTTGTCGACAGCCAGGAAAGCTGGATCTGGGCGAAATCGAGTGCCGGAGGCCACAGCGACGACAAAAAGAGTTGCCCGTTGTTTCGAGCGGAACCCCAACCTCTCCGTCCGAGATGTCGCATAGAAGCTGAGAGTGGCGCCTTCAACCCTGGATAGAGCTAAAAAACGAGCTGGAATGGAAAGTTGTACACAACGATGCTGACGAAGTTTGATTGCGTGGTACAGGACGATGAAACTTACGCCAAGGCAGACTTTAAACAGCTTCCTGGACAGGAATTTTATACGGCAACCGGGCGGGGAAAGAAGGCAGATATTTTCAAGTACTGTCAAAGTTCGCGAAGAAATATCTGGTGTAGCAGGCTATCTGTACCTGTGTCTTGAAGAGCAACGTTTACATTGCGACCGGAACCGTCAACTAGGAAATTTATCTAAGCGAGTGACTACAAAAACGTCCACTGCCTTTCCTGAAGCGACACAATTGTTCCGTTCTATTTTGGCCGGATTTGGCATCTTGCCATTACGGAAAAAAGGCCATGGAGTAGTATGCTCCCAACACGCCAGAGCTCCGCCCAATCGAACAATATTGAGTCATCGTCAAGCGGAACCTTAAGAAAACTCAAAAATTGTTGTGAGCGAGAAACAGTTCAAGGCAAATTGGCGTTATGCGGCAAATAAAGTGGACAAGGAGACTGTACAAAACCTTATGGCAGGTGTTAAACAAAAGACCCGGCAATTCGCATTCGGTAAAAAGGAAACTTAGCTGAATATTTCTCCTGTATTCTGCATTACTTGAACTTGAAAAAGAAAAAAAAATAACTTATTAACAAAAACTTTGATCGAATCACACACATTATTGTTTGACCAAATTTTGATCGGAACACCCTTTAAGCACCAGTGTATAAGACACTTTCAATAAAATTTCCATAGTTCTTATGTACGCATGAAGAGGAGAAAGGCCACTTCTGAAATTGTTAAGGTGTTTGCCAGAAGTTCCACAAACATAGTAGGCTTGCGAGTTGGTTCCAGTCAAATCGGTGACGACTTTGGTTCCCATCATCGTAAACAGCATCACTGGTTTAACAGACACGACTTGCTTGGATAACGTTACAATAACATTCTTCAAATTTTGAATTTGCGTATTCATTAGAAGAACCTCGCGTTTTGTTGGCTTGCCGCTTTCTTTTGCAAATACCATTTTTTGGGTCTGCATAGAGAAATTGATGAAGGAAGATCATTGTTCCGAGCAATTTCTCTAGTACCGTCATATCTACGATGCCCAATCAACCGTAGAGGAACTAAAGAGGATGCGAATGTATGAGAATCTCTCTCTTGTCGATAAAACACTGTTTATAAAGGGTGATACGGTCAAAATTTGGTCAAGGGAAAACGCGTGTAAATCGGTGAAATCGTTTATTTAAAAAATCAAATTAAATTTCTTTTTCAAGTTCAATTAGTATAAAATTCAGGAAAAATATTCAGTTAGGCTTCCGCTTTTCCAAATCCGAATTGCCGGGCCTTACGCTTGACCCCTGCCATCAGATTTTGTACAGCCACCTTGTCCACCTTCTTCGCCGCAGAAAGCCAGTTTGCCTTGAACTGCTGCTCGTCCTTAGCAGTTTTTTTGGTCTTCTTTAGGTTCCGCTTGACAATAGCCCAGTATTTCTCAATTGGGCGGAGCTCTGGTGTGTTGGGAGGGTTCTTGTCCTTGGGAACCACCTGCACGTTGTTGGCGGCGTACCACTCCATGGCCTTTTTACCGTAATGGCAAGATGCCAAATCCGGCCAAAACAGTACGGAACAACCGTGTTTCTTCAGGAAAGGCAGCAGACGTTTATTCAAACACTCTTTCACGTAAATTTCTTGGTTGACAGTCCCGGAAGCTATGAAAATGCTGCTTTTCAAGCCACAGGTACAGATGGCTTGCCAAACCAGATATTTCTTTGCGAACTTTGACAGTTTCGTGTGCTTGAAAATATCTGCTACCTTTCCCTTCCTTTTGCCGTATAAAACTCCTGTCCCGGAAGCTGCTTGTAGTCGGCTTTGACGTAGGTTTCGTCGTCCATTACCACGCAGTCAAACTTCGTCAGCATCGTCGTGTACAGCCTCCGGGATCGCGCTTTGGCCGTCGTATTTTGTTTATCATCGCGATTTGGAGTCACTACCTTCTTGTAAGTCGATAGTCCGGCTCGTTTTTGGCTCGATGCACGGTTGTAGACGATACACCCAGCTTATTTGCGGCATCTCGGAGAGATAGGTTAGGGTTTCGCTTGAAACTACCGGCAACTCTCTTTGTCGTCTCAGCGGCTTCCGGTTTTCGATTTCCCCCCGATCCAGACTTCCTGGCTGTCGACAAACGTTCCCCAAACACTTTAATTACATTTGTAACGGTTGATTTGGCAACTTTTAGCGATTTTGCCAACTTTGCGTGCGAGTAGCTCGGATTTTCGCGATGCGCGAGCAAAATTTTGATACGCTGCTCTTCTTGCTTGGACGGCATTTTGACAACTGAAGAGTGAATTCCAAAATCAAAATAGGAGCAACATTCTACACACACACACCTTCAAAATGAGGGGTGTTCAGGTTTTTTAAATGCAAAATTGAAAGAAATACGTCAAGTTGATATTGACCAAATTTTGACCGTATCGCCCTTTAAGTTCAAAACATAAAATCTACAGTTATAACAGTAGCTTTTTGAGCTATATATTGTGACCATCTGTATTCAAACTTATTTAATGAACCTTTAGGAAGGTCAACAGTCATTATTTTATAAGTTTGAGATCCTCTAGGTAATCCAAACCGTCCTGGAGTTCAGAACTTCAAATCTACGATAGTAACAGTAGTTTTATGGGCTCCACAAAGTTGCGTCATGGATTCAAGTGTATTCAGTGAATATTTTCGAACTTAAAAATACACAATAAGATAATCTTGGGATGGTCTAGGTCATCCAAACTGTCATGGTATTCAGAACTTAAGATTTACAGTAAATTTGAGGCAATGCAAAGTTAGAACAAATATTCAAACATATTCAATTGATATTCTTCAAGACAAAACACATTATGAAGCTGTGTGACATGTTCCAGGTCATCCAAACTATCCTTAAGATCAGAACATAGGACCTACTACAGTTGTAACAAAAGCATTCTGAGTTTTTGCAAAGCTTCGACGTGTATTGAAACATATTCATTAAATATTTTGAAAGAACAACAGACATTATGTTAATCTTCGGATGTTCTAGGTTATCCAAACTTTCCTGGAATTCAAAACATAAAATCTACATCCAGCTGTAGATTTTAAGTTTTGAATTGTAGATTTTTTTAAAGGTCATCAAATAATGAGATATCTTGGGATATTCTAGGTCTTCAAAACTGCGCTTGACTTCAGAATTTAGGATCTATAGTCGTAAAGTTAGCTTTATAATGTATGAAAAGTTACGATATGCATTCAAACACATTCAATGAAGCTACTTTAAGCTCACCAGTCACTATCAAATTATCTCGGGATGTTCAGGTTTATTAAAACTGACCTTGAGTTCAGAACTTAAGATATACGGTAGTAACCGTAGCCTTTTGGGCTATACAAAGCTACGATAAATATTCAAACATTTCAAACGATAAATATTGAATTAATATTCTGAAACATCCACAGACATCATAGGATAACTTTGTTAGTTTCAGGTCATTCAAACTGTCTTCCTATCTTAAGGTCTACAATCGTAACATTAACTTTATGGGCTATACAAAGTTAAGTTAGATTAAGTTAAGTTAAGATTATGTCCTAATGTAAATTGATCTTCCGGCGGGACAGCGTTTGCCAGGGCATCTAGATTTTTGGTGTATATTTCTCGACATTATATAGTGCGACCAGATCGCATAATTTGGTTTGCCTATTGGACAATAGGTACAAGTGGTTTTTTTTAACTTTTTACAATCAGCGGTACAAAAATAGTGACTTTAGAGACCATTTTCCGAAAAATAGTGACTTTAGTGACTTTTGGATGCAAATAGTGACTTTTTAGGCTCCAAATAGTGACCAAATCACTAAAAAGCGACCTGCTACCAGCCTTGCAGTTTTAGCGATTGAAGAGTCCGGTACGATGATTTTCGAAATAAATGTAATATCACTAAACACATATATTAAAAAACAATTAATACTGCTACCATCACATGTCAGTCCTTTATGGAGTAGTAGTTGAGTTCAGAAATTGAACTTTAATGAAAATGTTGCGCTGTTATGCTGAAAAACAAATTGAGTGTTCCAAGCATTAAATTGTCATGCTGCGCTGTGCCCTGAAATGCAAAGATGTCACAAGGCGTGCTGAAATTATTCATTAAATGAGAATGGCAAATACACCCTGCTTGAACACGATCTTCAGTCGCACCCACTCACTTTCCTATTGTCAAGTTGACAACGTTGCCCATGCTACGCCAGCTTCTCCATGCTGAAATACTGAAAAAATGTGTAGAAAATTACATTAGAAAAACTAATTAGTGTGATATAACCACAATGGAACTGACTCTTAGCTTCCGGTCTTGACAGACAATCCCTACTGAGCCTTTGCGGCACGTCAAGCCGGCCAGTTCAGCGCAAGGGCTTCTACGATTTCTGAAGAGTCTTTACCAACCCTAATGGACGGAGTTAAGCGCAAAGTTCGAAAATTTTATGCAAATACCGAATAACTATGTTTTGTCTTCACGAAATGTTAAAACACATCCCATGAATCTGATATGAACAATTATGACGGGAATATAATGCGAAATTTATGTTTTATTCATGTTTTGAGGTGTCCGGATTATTGCGAATACAGACTTTACTACTAACCTCATATCACTATCTGTAACGATGGATGCCTTTATGAAATCTTCATCGAGTTTCGCATAGCGGTTGATGAAGAAATATGTAAAAAAAAAAAAAATATTTTTTATGTAAGCTATTCAGTGCCCACATCCTGTATGCTGAAGCCATAAGACAGTAGCAGACGATTAGCGGTGTACCCTGGAATGCCCTTTTGGCACCGAAAATACACTGTAAAGTCTTGTGATCGGATTGGAGCAGGATCTTGCGTTCAAAAATCCGGCGGTTCATAACCAGCCAATAAGCGAATCGAACTGTACCGTTGTGACACTCATAATAGGTCCAACGAAACGTTCTCTTCACATTCAAAGTCACAATTTCGCAACAAACTGAAATCATGGAAATGGTCACACCAATTATTTCCATTTATTCCGGATCCTTAATAATGTAAATGAGCGCGAAGTTGAATAATCACGCTCCAAACATAATGAACCTAAATTCACCGTCGAAATTCACCTACCTCAATGCCCGATTGCCACCCACTTGATACGAGGCAAGCTGATCGATGACGTAACGCCGAGAACGGGAAAGGTCGTTCGTCGCTCTTGAAAAATGTTCTGTTTATTCAGCTTTGACCATAAAGTTGAAATATACATCCGTCGCCCCCTGCTGTAGATAGCACATTTCTCTTTCTTTTAAAACAGATAGGTAGCTAAAAATACATTATCCACAGCAGTGCGTTGTTCGTTCTTTTTTTTCTTTTTTTTTTTGTATGTAGCGCTGTACTGACGAATGTCTGAAAATTTCCACCAGCGAAATGACTACAATACATCTCTGTATGATACAGCAACAACAACAAAAAAATCAAGAGGAAATTCCACATCCCCGCGCCGCGTGCATCGGAGTCGATGTTTATTATTCAGACAATTTTTCATGGATATTTGTAATTTATCATTTTATGAGGGAAATGTTTACTTGAGGAAAAAGGCAACCAAGAGGACCATAACAACAACGACAACAAGGAGTACCGGTTAATTTATTCAACAGTTCGGCTGTGTCAACCAGGCTCGGAAGGGACATCAACTGTCACCGGGAACGTAGCAACCCGCAGTCAGAGCGACAATATCGATATTTTGTATGACTGAGAGGGAAGGGTTGCTTCGCTCGGGTCGGGCTGGGAAATAAAACTTGTATTGTTCTGCTGTTAATAATTTACGGCTTGATTCGTACTTGTTTCGTTTCCGGTTAATGGTGGGTGGGTGGTTTTGTAGTATCTTTGCGTACGGCAGCTGGTGGGTTTGGTGGGAACTTCCAAGGCGATAACTTGTTGCTTACATAGACGGTATCGAATTTGTTGCAGATCGATTGATATTTGATTTCACTTATTTTTCATTCTTCGGGGATTTAACTGACCATTGGAGTGGCTTAAGTTGAATTACCATGGACTCTGGTAAGATTACTTTCAATTTCCTTGAGAAAACTGTTCGAAGTTTCCAGTTCTATGCATGTTCCGCATCCCCCATTTTCACAAAGTTACATAGTAAGAATATTTTAAAGGGTTGTGGAACTAAACTATGGGTAAAAAGATGTAGTGTGAATTTCTATTCAATAGGGTTAGCGGATGTAATGTTAGCCTAGCTCCTTCATTCGGCATTTGTACCAAATATGTCATTAATTCAACGATAATCAACTAAATTATGTTGCAATCAGGATGACTAAATTAATTAGAAGCAATTCAGACATTTTTTTTTAACTCTTTATTTATTCCAAATTTTACATTATTTTACATTTATATATTATCCTAGGTGATCCTGCTAAGTAATTAACATTTCAACCTTATATGCTATCATTAATATTTAATTGTGTTAATATTATTTTTACTTTGTCTATTCAGAATTTTTAACAGGGTTTATTTTGCCTGCGTGTCAGAATTACAGTTGATTTCTTAAAACTAGTTCTTATCTATAGAGAGAATTGATCATTGCAATTGAAGATTGCAATGATTTTTGTCTAAAATTATGAATTATTTTGTTGGACATTTCTTCTTTGAAATTCTATGTAATTCAATAGTACTGAACCAGGGTGGCAGCTTCAAAATCATTTTTCGTACTTTGTTCTGAATCCTTTGAAGTGCTTTTATTCCTAGTTGCACAACAACTAGACCATATTGGCACAGCCTAAAGCATGGCCGGTCTAAAAATTTGTTTGAATATTAGAAGTTTGTTCTTTAAACAAAGTTTGGATTTTCTGTTTATAAGAGGATACAAACATCTTATGTACTTATTACATTTGGCTTGAATGCCCTCAATGTGATCTTTAAAAGTTAATTTTTGATCAAGTATAAGTCCAAGATATTTTACTTGACTTGACCAAGAAATTGGAAGGTTTAGAATTCTGATAATTTACTTGCAAAATGCTATCAGTTAAGTAGTTTTGAACTAATTTCATAATATAAAGCGGAAAATTGAACTTTTGCCATCAAACCTTCAGCTTTGTTTGAACGAATTAAATTTGTTACTCTCAAGAGTTGATGCGTAGTTCAATACCCATGGCGAAATCCAAACTGTTCATCAGCTAAAATTGAGTTTGAATTGATGTGAAGCATCATTCTATTCAAAAGTATTTTTTCAAAAAGCTAGAAGCTTTAGCTGGATTTTTGTCTGGCTTCAAAATTGGTACGACTTTTGCATTTTTCCATTTATCTGGAAAGTATGCCAGATGAAAACATCTGTTAAATAGTTTTACCAAGAAAGACAAAGGACTCTCAGGAAGTTTTTTGATGAGGATATTGAAAATTCCATCATCACCTGGTGCTTTCATATTTCGAAATGTTTTAGTTGTAGTTTTTACTTCATCCAAATCGGTTCCCCAAGAATCATCAAAACATTCTTGAGAGAAAATATCAGGGTGGCCACTACAATCTTAGTATAAAAATTCCCGCATTTTTCCGGAATTTTTCCCGCATTTTTGCCGTATTTTCACGACTGTTAAGATGAGTTAATATAAATTACTCGTAGCTAAATCTCTGAGCTCCCAAACTTCAACAAATGTTGTCAATTTTCATTTTGTTGTCAACAAATGTTGTCAAATTTGGTAGCTCCTTCTTGGTTCTAGCCAAAATTTGTCCAAACCATTTTCTTTTCTCTGGAATTCGGCAAACAACGTCAGACGGCATTGAGCACAGCTGCCCAAATTCTTCTTTCACTATGTGTTAACACCCTTACAAACGCAATTCGCCAAACTTCAAACACATTCGCCACCACATGAAAGATAAGTTCATTTCTGGCCTCACCTGTTCCAGCCGTGTAACCATATCTTCTAAGGGCATCTTCAACGGTGGATCAAATCGTGGTTTGGATTTATTTGTTTAGACCAAACGCAAAAACATCGCTGCATCGCTGGTGTTTGTAAATTTTGTTTTATACAGCATCTATTTTGCATCATTTCAGAACTTATATAAGCTTCTAAGTTTCTTACTGAAAGCACTCTTTAAAAATTTAATTCAATGAACTTCGGAATATCTATGAAGATTGGGTGGAAATATCTATAATGAACGTGCCAGAAGTTGATTAAACTTCTCGGCAGTTGAATAAAATAATTGGAAGTTTCCAGATAATCATGAAGTTTGCTTGCTGTCTTTCGAGAAGAGACATGGTGGAACTTTATAGAAGTTCATTGAATTGCCGAAAAATTATTAACGTTAATGGAATCTTGGATGAACTTCCAAAAAGTTTACTGATCATCCATGGAATAGGAACAACTTTCTGGAAATGACGGAAGCTTAGAAAATCAGATTTCGCTTCCCAGAAGTTGTTTTAACATCCAGCAGGTACATATTCTGTGATAAAGAGCAGAATATCACACATATTTAAATAACTTACGAGAAATTGAAAAAAAAATCTTGGAAGCCGTGGAATTTCTGTGGAATAGTTAGCATTACCGAGATGTTGTTAAACCGTACAAGAACTTTTTATAATCTCCAAGATTGTGAATAGGTGGAAATTCTATGAAATTGATTAAAAAGTAGTTGGTTTCTGTATTCTAGTTTTGGTTGGGTTCGAACAATAATCGAGTAGTAAGAAGTTTAAGTTCTTCTTATAACTTAAATACCCTGAACTGTTGGGATGTTTTCGGAACGATTGGAAAGTTTCTCGATCACCTGGAAAGATCCCTGAAGTTCTAGGAAACTCCCCAAACTTATGTAAAAATCCTTCAAATGTTTCCTAAGCTTTTTAAATGCTCAAAAAATCCAGTTTCCTGTTTATCTGGGACGTTTTCTGAAATTCTGTTACTCCTCGCACGGAGAATATATAACATAACAATTAATGTATAATTCTGGAAAGTTTCCCGATCTTGGAGGAAGTTTACTGAAATTCTTGGAAGATCGCAGGACTACTGAGAAATTTCCTGAATTGCTGAATCCCCTGCGCATCCGGGAGTTTTTTCGAGCTTCTGGAAAGTTTCCTGAACTTCTGGGAAATTTTCTGAATTTCTGGGACGTTCTCTGAACGTCTGAGATGTTTGCTGACCTTTTGGAAAGTTTCCTGATCTTTGGGGGAGTTTCGTGATCTTTGTGAGCATTTCCTGAAGTTCTGAGACATTTTTGAATTCATGAGAAACCCTGAACTTCAAGGAAGTTTCTTGAACTCCTACATGTTCGCTGGACTTCTAAGAAGTTTTGTATATGTCTAGCAAGTGTCATGAAATTCTAAGAAGTTCAATAAACCTCTAGGAAGATCCGCGAACAATTGAAAAGCTTCATGAATTTCTTGACTGTTCTCTATTGGAAGTTCTCTAATTTTCTGGAAAGTTCCTTGAATTTTTGGGAAGTACCCTGAACATCTTGAGTTTTTCGAACTTTTAGGAGAAAATTTTTGTCCATCAGTTTCTTAACCTTTTCCAATTTTGGGGGCGTAAATACTGCGGCCCGTTAGTCCTTAAGACTAGACAGATTTGCAAAAATTCCTTAGGGTCACCAACCCCCAAGTTTTCGTCGAGAGAACTAGCTGAGGACGTACGCCAACATCCGTTAGGCTGCAGTGCATCTATTTAACATTAAGGCCAACATGTCTAGCTGCATCGCAACAGCTGGAAAATGTCATCAGTTGACTCAAGCTGTCGCATAATGTCTAGGATCATATCATCCTTGGCATGTTGAAACGTCGCAGAAAGTGCTTCTTGTCATAGGTTGGCGTAGCTCTATCTATCACTATCAACATTATCTAATATCGTTTAAATGAGATGCATGCATTCACACACTCACCACCACACAAGCCAATCCATGGTAAAAAGTTTGCGAAAAATCCTCGGTCTCTGAAAAAAACAAAACTTCTGATCTCTGGATATTGTAAGATTGACAAGCTGGTAGGTGTTGGTGGGTTTAACAACATGAAATACTACCCAGTGGAGGAACGCAAAGTTGGTCTGTTTTTTTAAGTTTGCTGATGCAAATCAACTATAAAGATGTTAAAATAGGCCACCGCTGAAGATGCTCTAAGCGATACGTTTTGAAAACGCTACTCAAATCATTTGAAAAAGGTGTAAGTATGGTTCCTTCCATATGACAAAAATTCCCGAGGACTTTTGAAATTCCCACCTTTTTCCCGCATATTTCCCGATGATTTTGGATTCCCGCATTTTTCCCGCATTTCCCGATTTTCCCGAGTCTGTGGACACCCATGTAAGTGTAAGGAAGCCAATTCAGTGTTTTTATTCAACTTCAACTTCATATTTTTGCTAACTTTGTGTAGACTCTACAGCCATTGTATAACTTTCTGATCCAAACCGTCTCTGGAGTTCAAAACTTGAAATCTACGACAGTAACAGTAGTTTTTTGATCAATACAAAGTTCAAGTATATTCAGTGAATATTTTCTAACGTAAAAATACACAAGAAGATTATCTTGGAATGGTCTAGATCATCCAAACTGTCTTGGCATTCAGAACATAAGATTTACAGTTGTAACAGTAAATTTCAGGAAATACAAAGTTACAATTAATATTCAATTCAAAAATATTTAATTAACATTCTTAAAGTCAAACAACATTATAAAGCAATATGACATGTTCTAGGTCATACAAACTATCCTTGAGATCAGTACATAGTACCTCACAGTTGTAACAAAAGCTTTGCTGGGCTATGCAAAGCTACGATGTGTATTGAAACATATTCATTAAGTATTTTGGAAGAACAACAGACATTATGAGATAATCTTCGGATGTTTTATGTTATCCAAACATTCCTAGAATTCAAAACTTAAAATCTACAGCTTTTTGGACTAAACAAAGACACAATATGGATTTGACCAAATTAAGTGAGTCTCTTGGAAGGTCAACTGATAAAATAAAATATCTTGGGATCTTGAGTTCAGAATTTAGGATCTATAGTCGTAAAGTTAGCTTTATGAAAGGTTACAACGAGCATTCAAACACATTCAGTGAAGCTTCTGTAAGCTCACTAGTCATTACAAGATTGTCTCGGGATATTCAGGTTCATTAAAACTGACGTTGGGTTTGAAACTTGGGATATTCTGGGTTATACAAAGCTACGACATTCATTTAATATGCTTGAATGTACTGTTACAACTGTAGATCTTAAGTACAGAACTCCTGGGCAGTTTCTAACAAAATATTTTTGAAAAAAGTTATTAGAAATAAAAAATGACTTGATTTTTTTCTGTAGTTTCTTCAATGGACATTTTATTTGGATAATTAAACGATTTAAGTGTTTTACTCCTATTCCGTTCGATATGTCATGAGGTTCCCTAGGTTTGTATGTATAGAAATATGAAATTATGAATTATTATTGTGGGGTTTGTGGGTTTTCTGAAGATTTCGAACTCTAAAGGAGATGGTGACAATGATTCTCTCACTACTAGAAGATCGAGGAATGCAAGTTTACAATCCTTTTCTATTTCATGAGTGAACTTAATGTCTTTGTGGAGATATCCTGGAGAATTAAGGAGAGATCGTCTTGTTTCACTACGGCGATGATGTCGTCGACGTATCTCCACCAACGGGTTGGGTAGTAATCTTTTCGCTTTTAGGATTGTTTCCAATTTCGCCATAAACAGTACACAGAGGAATGGATATAGAGGATTTCCCATAGGGGCTCCTTTTAATTGTTTATAGAATGAACCTCTGAAAGTGAAGTAGTTCTCTTCCATGCAAAGTCGAGTCGAGTACATCCGCACCTTTTGCTTCCATGTTGTGTCATCCCCTTGTTTCAAAAGCCAATCTTCTAGAAGGTTAATTGCGTCCTTGATCGGTACGCTAGGGAAAAGGGCCGTGACGTCGAAAGATACCATTACTTCATTGTCATTTATATGACCTGATGACTGTAGCTGTTGTACAAATTCTTGGGAGTTGCGAACTGAGCTTGTTGGGAATTGCTCGGAGATACCTTGAAATTCTTTTACTAGCCATTTTGCTAGCTTATGGGCTGGAGATCCTACAGATGAAACAATCTCCCTCATTTCGTTTCTGGATTTGTGGACTTTTGGGAGGCCTTTAATTCTGGGGAGGATGAGGTTTGGTTCACGAAGACGGACTGCTGCATCCCCTAATACTGCTTTACACTACTTTAGTGTTTTGTCGACGTGTTTCACCATGTTTGGTAGGGGGTTTACTCGAAGCTGCCTATAAGGACCATTATTGATCTTAGAAGCCATCTGCTTGTCGTAGTCCTCCTTATCCATGATGACGACTCTGTTGCCTTTGTCTGCTTTTAGGTAAAAAACAGGCTTTGACTTCAGCTCTTTAACGATGCGAATTTCCTTCTCGTTGTTGTGTTTTTGTTTCTGTCCGTCCTTACTAATAGTCCTGGATGTGATAATCCTGGATGTGTTTTGTAAAGATGTCGGAAGCAGGGTGACCACTCAATTTTTATTTTCAAATTCCCGGTTTTTTCCCGGTTTTCTCGGACCAAATGTTAAAAATTTCCCGGGTTAAGGCGCGGATCATGTAGTCATGAACAAGAATAACGAATAGAATACAATTACTCTAAACAAACAATTTTAAACGAATTGAGTTCCAAAGCTTAATAAAATGATATTTTCAGTATTAGCGTTGTTTATAATATAAAAATGACTACATTTTAGGACCCAACGATTTACAAATTCTGCTTTCAGATTTAGGCCCATGAAGCTAAAGAAAATAATTTAGATGATAGTCTGATTGATAGCTGCCACCAAGTGGCTATCGTTCTAATCAGTTGTCAACAGGAACTGTACCGTGTGTTGAACCCAAGAAGCTGTACACTTTGAAGGAGTTCAATTCAATTTCTAAACAATATCCGTACTTTTACGAAAAATATGAGATACAGGCCATCGAAGATCATGACTTGGAAATTTGTTTGAGAAAACTGCTGTATCTCAGCTGAGAAAACTGCTGTACCTTAGCTTTTATCTTGCTTAGAAAGTTCATTGCGAAAAAAAACCACAGTAGAAACTACCATTTCGAGGGTCAAATTGAGCGCAAATACCAACAATTTTCACCTGACTATAAATGCGTTTGATTTTGCCATGCCTGCGATTGAAGTCAACCATAGTAGAGTTGGTATGAACATAAGGTCTGTCAAATATACCACAAACGTTGAAGGTTTGAAGATAAAATTTCATGGTAGTTTTAAAGATAGGCGTAGTCGGGTAAAATGGTAGTTTCTACTACAAGATTTTTTTCTGTGCAGGATATTTATAGAGGGTAAATCAATTGACACACTCTAAAATTTCACAAATCGTCATAGATGAACACGCCAAGAAAGGAATACCTAGAGCTCGATGATAATAACACACAATCTAAATTATGAACAATCATGTGAACATAAATTCCCGGTTTTTTCCCGGTTTCTCCCGGTTTTTAAGAATTCCCGGTTAATTCCCGGTTTTCCCGGTTCTGTGGCCACCCTGCGGAAGAGTGTTTGTAATTGCTGTCTCCACGTCGATGATGATCTGTTCCACGTCGGGCTTGGTTGTAATCGCGTATCCTAATCCCTTGTTTGGTGATGTTTGGTTGTTGCTGATTGGATTTATTTTTGTCAACCGAGTTTTTTGGTAGATTTGACAGATAGTGAGAAAGCAAAAATCTAACGAGAAATCGGTTGTTCCAATTTGAATCGAACCGACTACCGAGCTTTCAGCAGATAAAAACTCGGATGAAATTCATCCGGGTTCGTTATTATTTTCTAAGTGGGTATGGATTATGATCAATTTACTGTTTTTAAATGTTTAAAAACAATGAGTTTCGAAGGAATTTCGAATTCGAAGGAATTTGCTAGCATTTACTAGTGATACATAATTTCAAAAAGAGTTTTTTTTTGAAAAGTAAACAAGTGAAGTTTCAGCTTTAATTTTCCTAGTTTTCCAATGAATTATGATGTTAATCGTGGAAGATTTCTTAAAGGAACTATCACAAGAATTACATTATTGCACTTATTCAACCCAAATCGCGGGATCGCATCAATTCAACAGTTGTCAAGTAATGATGCGTTATATTAGCTGTAGAATGTAGTGATGCATTACCAATGCAATAATGCTTCTTTAACAATGTCTTATGGCATTACAAAGATATAGCATTAGTTCGATCTTAGTGGAGCCCTTTTCAGCTTTAATCCAACTTCAATGATGCACTAGACGTTATGCAGATGCCTTATATTTGCATGCTATTATAGCCTCGTGGTTACTTGGGATGTGAAAGGATAGCAGAACTCTCCAAAACGAAATGCTATTGAAAATTTACAAAGTTACAAATACTGCTAAAAATGGTGGTCAAATATGCGGGTTTAACATATTACAAGGAATAACCCAACATATCATATGGTTAACAATTCGAACGATCTTTTCTAGTAACACTAGCCCACATATAAAAATTACTATAATTACTATATAATCAACGCTTTTATGCCACTTGACTAAAACTACACTAGAGGATAAATTCCTGAAACAGATATAGTATTAAATAAGACCAACATAATTCGGACTCCTCGCAAAATCCGCTCTCCACAAATCCCAGTGCGTATCCCCCACGTGACTCGTATGAATCCTCTCGCCGCTACACTATAAACATAGAAATGCGCGTTAACAACCCACCGAACCGTTGCTCGCACGTGGAGCGCATGCGCTTAAGCTCAGTTGCTTCTCTCGCGCTCTACGATATTTCCTCACAGAGAATGCAGAATGTTTCCGTCTCCAACAACAACCAACGGGGTGCGAAAGTGTGAAATAATGTGATGTATAGTTACAGCAACCAGCGGCAGCAGCATCCGAAGAAATACAAACAATGAAGAGATATGCCAAAACAACCGTCATCGAGCACAACACAGGTGGCAGATATTATCCTGCGAGTGGCATGTGTCGACTGAAGCAGCAAGGGCAGACATCTAACAATATACGAAACTCGGAGAGCTTCAATAAATCACCTATAAATAAGACGTACACACATTTTTTGTTGTTGTGTTGTCCGAAAAAGTCCTCCGAGCCGGTTGTTAAATTCAACTGACGCTACTAAGATCGAGAGTTGGTAAACAAAAAGACTCACTCGTCCGTTCGTATGTCCCCTCTGTCGGACGATCAACCGATCGTGTTTGATTTTCGTTCTCTTCTATCCCATTTGGCACGGGTCCAGGGGATTACTCAGCGTGGCGATATTACCTATGGCTATGCCAACCCCAGAAGTTCAATTCTGTGCAAGCGAATTTCAAAACAACTCATTTATAAATATGATCTGCGCACCATTACCGGGGAGAAAGTTCAAAGTAGCACGTTTCCCAGCACCCATCTCAGGACATTAGTCCTTCGTCCATCCACTCGCCACATTCCAAAGAGAAATTATTTTTCACGATGCAACACAGCGAAGTGAACCAGTGAATCCTAGCCAGTGACTACCGTCGCTGGGTTAGGAGCCTGGGAAAAGCTTACCTTCATCGATGCAAGAATATCCTTAAGTACACTATACACTACACGACGGACACACAACGTTGCTTCTACCAGAGAATAAATTCGACTCCTGGGTGGAGAAACTCCTAACGATCCTGCACAATCTAAAGTCTTCCAAAGGTTTTGTTTTTTCCTAGGGGGACACTATATTTTATCACACAGGAAAATCTCTAACACTGTCAGCAGTTGTCGCCATTTTTGCAACTGAGAGCGAGAAGATCTGATTGGAATGGGAGAGCAGGATGGGTGATAAACAGTCGTGTTCGTGTGCGAATGAACGGAAGAGGGACGGGCGGGATGCGTGATGCAGTTTTTGAGTGAGTGGGTTGAGTGGAAAACGATATTCGTATAGGAATCTGCAACTGTGAGCGGGAAGGAGAGAAGTGAACTATGTTTTGGTTTTGTTTCGCTTTGGTTCGTTGCGATGGGGTGCGTTTGGCGGTGTGATTTTGGGTTCTTGTTGGATCAGCTTGAAAAATGTTTCTTGACGGGAGTTTTACGATAGGAAGCGAGACATCTTTGTTTGAATTCATCGTTATTTTTCTACTGAATAAAATCTGATGATTTTGTTATGCGTTAGCATCTGTATAACAATGGGATGCATACAACACTAAACGGACTTCGGATATCGGATCATTTACTGAACAGACTTGAGTTACTTCAATTAACAGTTACACTTTATTTGCATCGATTATGCTAACAGGTTTACCTCAACATAATAAACGACTGTGAGTGTGAGATCTGAGTAACATTTAAAATATAAATACATCAACCTCAGGATTAAATTTCAATCTACATGACAATTCCTTTCCGTCAGAGAGCCAAGTACCGGGAGGGACTGCATACGTACAAAGTGCAGAAGGCTCCAAATCGAACGACAAAATACGGTGGGAAATCATGGGTCCGAAAACTTACATCAACGCGGACAGCTTCCGGGGCTATTGTTCTTCCCTAACCAGCACAAGTTTGATGTTCCGGAGGAGGTAAGGAAGCAGAAATTTTCAAAGTTTGCCAAGAAATACATGACCTACGGAATAGACTTATTGAACTTATTGAACCAGCAATTTAGCAGACTGTCGCTACTGCGCTCAACTCAATGGTTCGGTATGCTTCCGGAGCTTTCGTGGCCAGTCCGATACTTTCGATCATGGTCGAAGCGGGAACCCTACTATTCAAACTGCTAGCAGCACAGTCCATAGCGCGGACTTCCATCTGAATAGTTGAGCAGAAATCGTGGCAACATAACTCTTCCGCTGATTCAACAAACTTCGAGTCACCTCGAAGAAATGACAGGTACAGCGCTCCCCGCTGTCGGCCAGCTTGTGAGTGGCACTCACGAGAGCCTGTTCACGTTAAATTCAGGACACTTGTGATACAATATACTAACATCAATGGTTGCGTATCAAGTGGAAATGCGCAAATGCATTATGAACCAACATCTTATAAAAAAAAATTAAAACTACTAAAGGGTGTATTCGATAAAAATTGCACACCGGAAATTTTCTGAACGGGAAATAATCCACACATTTATTGGCAAAAATCGACAGAAAATTCCACATAATACTGATGTGTTCACCCATAAACAGCACCCTCTGAGAAACAAAAATGAAGTTTATGTGACAAATGAAAAGTATGTGTGGTCACTAGGCTGATGCAAATTTCGAAATGTTTGCTCTCCTAAGCTTAATCGACGCCAATTTGGGTCCTGATAGTCCCCAAAAAATTTGAACACATTTGGTTTTAATTTGGCTTTGCACACGCTATTCAAAATTTGTATGGGAATTAGTACGAAGAATCTCAAACTTACATTTTCAGATCCCTAACATGTTAATATTATGTCCTTAAACCAAATCTATTTAAGATTCATATAGTGTAAGTTGCCAACTATCAAAATGCCGAAGATACCTGACATGTTAATTTTATACAAAAATAGTTATTCTGTATACCCCTGCTCTGCCTAATGTGTCTACTGAATCGTTGGTGGAGCCTAACATCGATGCTAATTGGTTGTGCCTACTAGGGTGCCTAAGGCTGTCAAACAGAACGAGAAAGGAATTTCACATAACTTCAAATCAACAGTCGCAGAACACATCTTTACGGAAAATCACGACATAACGACGAATGACATCACAATATTACGGACTACATCTACACCCTGGAAATTAGACGTAGCAGAAAGCTTAGAAATAAACAAACAACAGAACACAAATCTACTAAACAAAGACCAAGGCAACGGCTACACATGGCTCTTCAACTTAATACCCAAACGACATCAAACCCGACGAAGCAGAGTACCCACTGCTATACAATAAGTAGGTTAGGTATAGATGAAAAAAAAGTGAGGTAGATATTAAATACATTTGTTTTTGACTCAGGATAGAGATAAACAAAATAATAATAAGATAGGTATAAGCAAAATAATGATAGGTAAACGCTTTGTATTTAGAAAATAGTATATATACGGCAGGTGGCGAAGGTTTTCTTTAAGTCGAGTTATTAGTACGAGACACTGAAGAAGTCTGCACATTGTAGACGAAATACGCGTATCTGTCGAAGATAAGCAAAGGTAGTTGGAATTAAATGGAAGATACAAATTTTTCTTCTAATTTCTAGTTACAGGTATTCCACTAAACAGCTCAAACCCCTCTAGGATTCAAGGGTTATCATAATTCCTCTATTTTAATAAGTTTTGCGCTTTTACAATCAGAGTAGCATTGACTCAGTTTCTTTATTTCAGAGTTACTCGGTTTTGAAATACGAAACTGAGTGAAAGAATACTCTATTTAGAGATAGATCTGATCGAGCGTGGGTCGGAAAGATTTCGGCGTTGGTTTTCTGGGATTGTCATGGCATACTCTTCGTGGACTAACGCTAGAAGGAATAAAACCACCAACAGTGTGTAATACCAACAATCAATATGCAACTAGCGATTTGAAATTGGTTCACTGTTGTAGAACCCCTTGGTTCGAAGTACACCTTGAAGCCAGCAGCTTGCTGTACATATTTGCGCCTTTGTTTTGGTTTGCTGTGTTATTTTGACAGAATATTTGAGAGTGTGTTCGTGTGAGTTCATTATTGGGGGCGCATTATTGAGCTTGGGACCGAGCTTGGGACCGATGTACTGACTGAGCCAAGAAAAAAATCGTTTTTGTGTGGGACCTACTGGTCTTAGAGTTAGTCTATGGTTTAGTGGTAACCAGTTCTATTTACTGATCAGAAAGTTAGGCTTGCAATCCCAGGCCCGACATTGTTTGTTGGTGATTGTTTACCGAACGTAAAGATGTTGAGATTTTGGTAAATGTAGCAATGGAAGAATATATTCAATATAAACGTTAAACCATATCTAGTCTCAACAGCGTCTAGTGTGCAGATAGAAATCTAAACTCCAAGCCAAGCCGATATGACAGAAAAACGGCTGAAAGAGAGAATCGGACCAAACAAATTTAATATAGAGCACTACCTGGAAGACTCTTTGTTTACTTTAAAATGGAATATTGACAGATACTGGCCTTGCTTGTCAATTTTTATGAAGCGCGAAAACAAGAGATTCCACATTCCACCATGCATTGTCCTTCACTCGCGTCACTTTACTCAATTTTTGAGTACGGAAATGTTACTCAATTTTCGTTAAAAAGTGGATCAACTCAATTTTTGATTAGATCCACTTTTTACGAGAAATTAATCATTTCCATGAGAAAAAAGAGATAGCATACAATTGTACTCAAAAATTGAGTAAAGTGACGCGAGTGTATACGTCATTCGTCCTGCTGTCTTGTCAACGTTCAAATTAATTCTCAAATATGGTTACTTAAATACGATAAAAGATGCAACAGTAAAAACGATTATTAAAAAATCTGTATAATCTGTTTTCTATAAACGTGTAACAAGGGGCAAGACAGGTTCTCATCGTGAGCAATTTCAGAGTTGGTTTTGAGGTACCTCGAGTAACCTCGAGGTACTCGTTGTTCAGCAAGAAAAAACTGTAATTTGTTTTCTCTGTTTTTGAACAGCAGCTGTCAAACAAACCGGTCGTTAGTATATGAGCTCTGTGTGTGAATAATTGAACCTAGCAATTTTCCATGTTTTTAATTTCTCAATTAACTTTAATTTTCAGATAAACTTCGTTTGCTCAAAGTACATATCTGCTCATACAATTTGATATCGTGTTTACTAATATTAGTTTTAAAATTCGCTTTTGAGAAAAAGTTATATTCATGTCTCCAATCATATTGAATAAACCACTAGTTTGACTTGACCTGTTATTTACTATCGCAGCATCATTCCCTCAAACCGATGAACTGGTGCAAGGGAACAGAGGAGAGACAAACGAAACCCGTTACTGACCTAACCTTCAATCTTGATGAATCGATATTCAGCAAATTACCAATCTACAAAACCGTTATCAAACCTGATCGTTGAACTTCAGTAAAGCCAGCCGTATCACGTATCACATACTTAATATTCTAGAACCCTCATAGTCATGGAAAAGGTTCCTGTTGGTCTATTTTCTTTGCCATTGCAGT
>JASCZW010006625.1:0-97722 GCA_034211315.2 Aedes japonicus
GTTCGATGGACGTTGACATCCGAATGAGACTCCTATCAAAGCTCGAGGTGAACGCGAAAGGTGAGTGCACCCTAGAATCGCTCATAACGGAGTGTTATCGCCTTCAAAACCTCAAGCACGATGCTGCCGGAACAGAAGAACACCGGTTAGGCTCAATCTGTGCAGTCAAGCAGAACAAGCCTCCACCGGCCAAATCCGTTTTCAAGGAAAGCAAGAAGACGATCCTATGATCACACTAGACAGTGCTGCAATGCACTACATCTGCGACAGCACCTACACGAAGCGTGTTTGTCGAGATTGCAAGCAAACTGTGCCACAAATAGGGTTATTTTGGTAGTTACACTTCAAAAGCGGTGTAAAAGAAGAAGAAGAACGTCAACGGAATATTCTACGTCAACCAGGTTAGCTGCTCTTCAGTTGGACACCGCGTCAGATATCTCAATCAATTCGAAAAAGCAGTGGAGTAAGAACCTGGGGTCAGCATCACTGACCTCTACTACACGGAGTGCAAGGACAGCATCGGGTAATCCTCTTCATCTACTTGGAGAACTGGAATGTTCAGTCACATTCGGAGGTGTTACCAAGATCGCAACTTTCTACGTGACCAACAGTTGCATCAACCTCTTCGGTCTGGACTGCGATTAGGGAAGCGTCATTTGAAAGATCTATGGGACACTCCCGCTGTCTGTAAGTCTTGTAAATCCAGATCCAGCGTTGCTAGCTAGTCGAGAAGATCAATCAATGATTTCAACTGGTTTCAAGGATTATTCTGCGTCCGATGTAAAGAAACCAAGAGGAAAAGTACGTATCTGTGCCGATTTCTACCGGACTGAATGCTGCTTTGGAGTCCAACCACTATCCACTACCGGTTTCTGAAGACATATTCAGCAAATTAAATGGATGCCGGTGTTTTAGTATCACTGACCTCAGTGATGCTTATCTTCATGTGGAAATTGACGATGACTCGAAGCAGATGCTCACAATTAACACTCATCGAGGTCTCTTCCGTTTCAACCGGCTCGCATCTGGGGTAAAAGCTGCTCCCGGGGCTTTCCAGCAGCTGATGAACAGCACGATCGCCTGCTTCAAAGTGTGGATCCATCCCTAGACGACATCTTGGTTTCCAGCAAAACCGAAAAGGAACATCACGAGTACCTCAACGCTTTGTTTCAACGGCTTTAAGCTTACGGTTTCGTTCCACGGGAAGAAAAAGCAACATTCTTCAGCCGCAGATCAAGTATCTCGTACACATCGTTGATGCCAAAGGTCTCCGTTCTGACCCATTTAAGGTGGAAGCTATCGTCAAGTTCTCACCTCCCGAAGATGTCACAACTCTACGTTCATTCCTTGGTGCAGTGAATTTCTACGGAAAGCCACTTAGAATAGCTACAGACCTAGCAGTAATAAGCGGCGTCTACTGGCTACTGTATCATCAGCGATACTGAGATACGGATGTCCAACCTCGGTGGCAGCGCTTGGTACCAAGCGAAACCGGGTGAAGTTGAACAGTACGTTCAGTGTCATAGAATAATCCAATAAATCAAATATTCTGCTACGGCTTGCAGTAGCAGCAAAACAGCGCTCTCGATGCATCACGAAGCCAAACATTCCACTCGTTGTGCCCACGAGAGCCAGCGTTCTAAAGAATCAAATATCACCGTAGAAACACTACCTCGGATTTAATTGAATCAATGTGCCGAAGGTCGATTTGCCTGATTAGCACTAATTTCTGAAATATATATTTACTCCTGCCTTCTCACTTAATCCATAAGCCCAAAGGGATAAGTTATCTCTTTTAACGAAATGTAGAGTTCAATTATTTGGAGACTTTTAGGGTATAAAAACCCAACGATAATTATGAATACAGTAGTTGATTCTAGGACTCCACAAAATCATCATCTCCCTTGCCGCAAAATCATCATCGAGAAAGAATCTACGACATCAGGCTCATGGCCATGCGAGTCGTGAGTGCGTGCCGAACTATTTCATTGGAGGCAGTAGCGGTTAGCATTTCAAAAGTTGGTGACGAGGGTGGAGTCGATGGTCAAATGGCAACGAGAATGGGACACGGGGGAGAATGGTCGATGAACGCACCTGCTCATACCGGATTTGCAGATCTGGATGAAAAGGAAGCACATAGAGCGAAACTTCTACCTAACGCAGTTTCTGTCAGGCCATGGTTGCTTCAGACAACACTTGCATCCGGAGACGTCCCAGAGACATCGGAGCACGTTGTCTTTGACTGCCCTCGATTCATACCATTGCAAAGCGCGACGCTTGCCATCAGCGGGAAAGATACCATCCCAACTAACGATGTCACGACGAGAGGGCGTGGAATGCGATTAAAGGAGTCATTACTTGAATCGTGCTGGCTCTACAGCGAAAAAGGCGGGAAAGTCAAGAAGCGAGTGGTTGAGTGTAGTAGCGGGTTGTCGTTCTCCGGTGATGTTTCAACGTCGAGAAACTCTCAGTCATTGTACGGTAGATCGGTAGTGGGGGAGAACTCGATTCGATTGCGCTAGTATGTGGGAGCAAAATGGCAACAAGGAAGTCGGTCTTTTCTCAAAGGGTGACCCTGACCACACTCTCACACAGTACACGAGGACCAAGTGCAGGCTTATGTGTTAGGTCAGTCCACAAGGATAATCCGAACCTAAACCTCCTCCCCCCCTTAACCCGCACTGACGAAACTACTACATCAATCATAGTAACCCATGAGTCAGCAGACAAAACTTCGACAGCTCTATCAGTCAAACGTGATGGCAAAAAACAGTGAAGCAACTTCGTTCAGAAGTGTGCGCGTTCTAAGAACGGCACCCCCGCCGCGTCGAAAACGGACATCGTGCGACACTCTGTGGACGCCGGATACGTCCGTTCCGGCATTAACTAACAACATCTTGGGACTATTAGACAACAATCAGAGCATCCAAAGAAAGCCCGTTTCCGGATGGCCGACGACCCTGAGCGACAAGAAGCTCCAATGGATACTTAAGAGACTTAAGACGGAGGGAAAATGGCTACATCGCTCCGTGCATTTGGCCGGGAGGTCGGTTCAACTTGCCAAACAGTGAAAAAGTACCTCGGCGATCATGAACATACATGTCAGGAAGCGGAAGTTGCGTCCATTGGTTTTGGAGCTGCAGGCAATGAAGTTCATTTCACACACCAAGTTCCCCAAGAAGGTGCTGCTGTGGTTGACAATCAGCGAGAAGGGAATGTCAAAGTCGCTCCCATACCTTGATTCACCGAACCCTCAAGATCGAGGACATCATCTGTCGGAAGAAGACTTGGTCCCCCGACTATACGGACGAGCATATAGCGACCGTGAAATCGCAGTGCCGGCGGATGACAAGGAACTGCCGCGGGATGTCGTTCGTGCTAGACGACGAAAGTTACTCTAAGCTCTCGAAGACCCACATTCCAGGAAATGACAGCTATTATTCCAGGGATAATTCAGCCACACCCCTCGAAGTAAAATATAAGTTTAAGCATAAATTTGAAAAACAAAAGTTATGGTGAACATCGCCATATCAGACAAAGGGAATTCAAAGCCGTGGTTCAAGCCGAGCGGTCTGGCCATCAATCAACAAGTGTACCAGGAGGAGTGCCTTGAGAAAATTCTTCTGCCGTTCTTAAAGGAGTATCATGCGGATGGGAAGTACGTCTTCTGGCTGGACAAGGCGTCTTCCCATTGCGCCAAGAAGACGCTGGAGTATCTTGAGCAGAAAAAGATACCGTACGTGCCGAAAGAAAGGAACCCAACTAACTTGCTCCAATGCCATCCCATTGAGGATTTTTTCGGCTCCCTCAGTGCCTTACTGTACAAAAATAATTGGCGGGCCAAGGATACGAAGCAGTTGACGGAATTGCATCCAAAAGATGGAAGTCAGTGCCGTCTAGCGCTCTTGTGAGAGCATCGCGACTAAGTTGCGTCGAACGGCTGACTTTCCAATATTTATTGACGTTTTTTTTAAAGAATAAACATTATGTTGTTAATAAAAAATGCTAACATCGTTGAAATTATTTTTCTATAAGACTGGAACCCATTTTTTCTTGAACACCCGTTATTCGTCTTGGTCGAGAAGTTTCGCGTGGAGAAGTCGTTCTTTAGGGGATCAAAAAGTGCTACTCCTTCTATTAAGTGGATTTTCCTCCAATTCCAGGTATTGAAGTTGTCGCATGTCAGGCTGTCAGGCTGCAAAGCCTTTGCATTACTTCTCTGTATATTTCTTCTAGAGCCTTAATAAACCAAAAACTTTCGGATATTTGTTCGGTTCTTCCTGTACCACGATTAATCATGGGAGATTTTAACTCTCACGGTACAAGCTGGGGAGAAATGAACGATGACAACCGGTCTTCCTTGATATATGACCTCGGTGAAAACTTCAATATGACAGTTCTAAACAATGCAGAAGTTGGCGTATTGCTGGTCCATCATCGGATTGAGGAAGGTCCATTAATTATATCACGCACGTAGGTGGGCCCGGGGGGGCGGGCAAAAAATTTGAAGGTCCATACAAAAAACGTGACAAGTGGGGGGTGGGGGGAGGTAAAAAAGTCATTTATTGCGTGACGTAATTATTGGACGTTTCCTTATACCTCGCACTTTGTTTGAATTCACTATCGCTAGATTGATTCAGTATCTCCAAGGTAGTGATCACCTACCCATAAAAAATTCTATTGACACCGGGTTCAATCCATCGGAATCTATCGCGTATGATCTAACCCGTTACATCGATTGAAGAAAGTATTGGGCAGCAATAGATGAAGCTGTAACGACGGTAGAAGAGCTACATTCGTTGGAGGAAGATAATTTCCTCTCCAACCGGACCTTGGATAGTGCACTTCAAGCTCAAACTCGACCAGTTTCAGGATCGTCATTTCACTAAATATCTCTAAGTTCTGAACACCAGGATAATTTGGATGACCTAGATCATCCCAAGATTAACTTCTCATGTATTTTTACGTTCCAAAATATGCTTGAATATGTGACTTAACTTAACGCTACTGTTTTTTTTTTATTATTATTAATCATTTATTAAACGCTACTGTTACTACGGTTGACTTTAAACACCAAATTCCAGGGCAGTTTAGATAACCTAGAGGACCACAAAGTTATAAAATAATGATTGTTGACCTTCCAGTAGATTGCTTGAATATGTTTGAATACGTATCCCAAAAAACTACTGATAAAACTGAAGATCCTGTTTGTTGCTTTTGAGCTTAAGAACAATTTGGATGACCTATAATATCCCAAGATTATCACATTATACTAACTGAATATGGTTGAATCTGTAGCGTAACTTTGTAGAGCCCAGACAGCTCTAGTTAGTACTGTAGATCGTATGTTCTGAGGTCAAGGACAGTTTGGATGACCTGGATGACGGCTGTGGACCTTCTAAAACGCTCCGTCAATATGGATGAATACATATCGTAACCTTATATAGCCCAAAAGCCCCTTCTTATGTAGTTTTACGTTCGAAAATATGCTTGAATACAAGACGTTACTTTTAGTAGCCCAGAAAGGTCCTGTTACTACCGTAGAATTTAAGTTCTAAGCTCCAGGACAGTTTGGATTACCTAGAGGATCACAAAGTGATAAAATAATGACTATTAATCTTCCAAAAGACTCATTGAATATGTTTGAGTAGATATTGTTTATATAGTGCTAAAATATGCACTGACTATGGTTGAATACGAAGCGTAACTTTTTATAGCCCAAAAAACTCTAGTTACTACTGTATATCTAAAGTTCTGAGGTCAAGAACAGTTTGGATGCCCTAGAACAACACAAAATTATCAATGTGACGACTGTTGTGCATCCAAAAGGCTTATTCAATATGTTTGAATACATATTCTTACCTTATATAGCCCCAGAAGCTACTGTTAAAACTGTAGATCTGAAGTTTTGAACACACGTACATTTTGGATAACTTAGAACATCTCAGAGAGATCCGAAAATATTTAATGTTTATCAACGAGAATCTAATAATACGTATGCATGCATATTCTAAAACAACGCTTTACATTATTAATAAGGAATTTATTCCGTCTTTCTGAACCTCTTTATATTCAGGATGTCCTAAGTCTAGAAATTAGAAGAAAAATTAGTATTCTCCATTTAATTCCAACTACCTTTGCTAGACTTCTGCACATTGTAGACGAAATACGCGTATCTGTCAAAGATAAGCAAAGGTAGTTGGAATTAAATGGAGAATACTAATTTTTCTTCTAATTTCTAGTTACAGGCATTCCACTAAACAGCTCAAATCCTCTAAGATGTCCTAAGTCGTCAATTAGTCCTTAAAGTCATATTTTTTTCCCATATAGCAGAGTTGATGTAGGACAAATTTGCTGAAGACAGTGTACAGGTTTATTCAGTCTGTGACTTTATACAGACATTTTATTTTTGGGCCATCATTCACCAAGCAACCAAAAGTTCTGATAAAAGGGTGTTTTTGGTTTGACCAGCAAATAGAAGGATTATGATTAGAATTATATTCCGCTTACTTCTAACTAATAAACCGAACTTTCTAGTTCTTTTTGAATGTTTAAGTTTTTAGCAGCATTGTTATCAACTTCTAAAGAAAACTTTGAAGTTCACAAAAGGTTGGTTTAAGAGGTTGTAGGGAATGCTGTTCAGCTTAAACGGTACCTCAAGCAAACTCAACAAAACCAAACAAACAGAAGACAGTTATATTTGCCATATACATATGTGCTTCACCAATTCTTCCGCAAATTCCGCAATCCTTCCCACTGTGCCATATGAACAAGGTGGCTTATGCTATCATTTTACTCGAAGCGTTGATTGCATGCATTAGAACGGTTTTTTTCCCCCTATAATGTGATTTTTCCAGATTATCGAGATTTTAAGCCTTGAGCTGTGGTTCATCTCTCATCGCAGTCACTCAAGTACCTTTAGGGTATTTTCGTAACTTGTCTGACAGTGAGATTCGAAATCGTGACTTTGGCGTAAGAGGTATGGATGCTAACCCCTAGGCCGGGGTCACCCACGACTCCCTATAATCTTATCTGAATCTTAAAGTCTCTGTTTAGTGCATCAAGAACGCAATTGGAACTACAAATTAATTATGTTTACCTTGTTGAGTTACAGCTTCATTTTTCGCATCTCATTTAGCTAACAGTTTTTTACGATGTCATAAAACAAGCCGTTCTTTTTTATTGTTTTCGAAAAATCCAGTTTTTTGTTCTTGTATCTCGTCAAATTTGGAGCACAGCACCAGATCACTCTTCAAATGTAAATAATCATTCTGATCGCGCACTGGCGGAGGCATATGAAATACCGTATTTATTGATCTCTTATTGTTAAGCTGAAGCGGTCCAGTGGTTAGGGTAAGGGAACGAACTATCGACGTTGTCCAAATACATTCTGACATTTTTTTAAAGTGTTACCTGACGTGTGCTTCAAAAAGTAGGAAAGTAGGTCAACATAGATGTATTGTGAACTTTTACGCTGATTAAAAGTACGGTAAGTACTTCGACTGAACTTTGTGTTAGAGATTTTTTAAGTTCAAAGCAAGTTCTCAACTAACAACAAATTGTTGAATAGCAACAAGAAACTTTTCTGGAACTTTCAACTTGTTTTAGATGCTAATGACACTTTGAAGAAAATTGCCTGTACGTGATGTGTCTTGTTTTTCCGCAAAAAAGTTCCATGAAACGAAATTTCAACTTGAATAGTTGAAGTGGGTGATTAGAGCCCTGGATTTTTGTTGTTATTGTAATATCCTGGGAAAATCGCAGGTTTCCTTTCGAAATGATAATAGCCAATTACTTGAACAACTTCCTCCTTTATTTTCGTCATTATACTGACTCAAAATCTCAGCTTTATTCTGTAGGATACCACATACTCGCGGTACACAAAATTATGACAAATTACTTGAAATCAGTAAGTTCGTTTTTTTGTGATTTAACAGTTAACTGCTACCTTCACAGCATCAAGGAATCGCTGAGGGCGTTTTGTTTGTCTTCGGTTCTGGGGTCTTGGTGATTCATCTTCTAGTACTGGTTTCTTGAGCTTGTTGCAACGTATGCCTGTTGATTTTACTGCTGATGGTTCCTGAGGTGTCGGCTGGTGCTGTTGTGGACTAGGGTCTGTGGAGAATTAATATGTATCAATAAATTATACAAGATAATAAAAGGATTCGGACGTTGATTACACAAAGGTGTTTGCTTGTTGTTTCTGTTTTCCTCTTTTGTCATCAGCATTTTCTCCAGCTTCTTCCGCCTTCCGTTCAACAATTTTTTTAAACAGTTTCACATTACGATCGTATATTCTGTTCGTTGTAGCTCGCCCCGCCCCTGCGATTTAAACGACTTTGTGCAGTACATTTTTATATGTTGAATCAGCCTTATCTCTCTTCTGCTGGCTAACCAAAACCGTATCTCCAACCTTAATCTGCAGCTCCTGAGCGTGACGGTTGGAGTCTGCTCGCATGTTCCGATTGAATTTGGCCAATTGCTCTCGGTCACGCAGCTCTCCATCAGCTTTAAGCTTACTGTCAAAAACCATTGCCGATTGCTCTGCCAAACATCAGTTCTGCTGGAGGAATTTTGGTTCCTTCCAGTTTTGTGTTCCAAGCTTCGCAATCGCAGTTATTTTATTTATTCCCTGCATACTTCGTTCAACCTGCCCATTCTCCGTAGGATTAAGCGGTGTGCTATGAATTAACTTAATCACCCATGCTTCCTTAAGCCACATCTCAAGCTCCATGCTGTTGAAAGGTGGTCCATTATCAGCTTTCAATGTTTTTGGAACGTAGTAAGTGTTGAACACTCTTTTAAGTGCTTTCTTAACGGTCTCAGTATCGGTTTTTTTTCCATAGGAATAGCAACCAAAATTCGGGAATAGTTGTCTGTAAGAACTAGTGTTTTCAAGTTGTGTACTTCAGACGCTGTTGCAAAATCCATTGAAACATAATTCCAAGGATTTTTGGGAAGCTCTGTCATTGTGATAGGCAGTGGCGTGCTGTGTAATGTAACCAATTGACATTCTGGGCATCTTTTTACATACTCCTCGATCTGCTGGTCCATACCAGGCCACCATAGACATTCCAGGGTGACTCCGGTGAGCCGAATGTAACGCTCTATCACGCAACGCCGATGGCAAAACCATTTTTTCCTCTTTCATCAGTACATCTCCTTGCGTATATAGGCTTCATTGGAATGCCTGATAATTTAAAATCTCGGAAGGCCATTTCTCATTTTTATCTAGTCAGTCTGGATTTGAACATCTCGCAGCGATTCTTCTCTGACTTGAGCGTTAGTTAAGACCAAGAGTTCGTTACTAATGGCAGTTATCGCTCAGCCTCTGAGACGTATAGACGTTTTTCGTTCGAGTACGACTATCAGTGAGCCAAGCATTGTTCTTTTTCTCCTGCTTAAGAAATTATCGTGTCCAGCCGCGTCGCGCGCAGTGTAACCGCGATGAGGCGAGAAAATACCTTCAGAATTGACTATTCAAATCTTCTTCTCAAGCCAACGTATGAGAAAGTTTACGAGTTTTGTCGTACAGCGCTTGGGCTAAAGAGAGAAGATGTGAAGAGACTTCAGTGTCACAGAGGTGCGTCCTGTGCTTTTGTTAAGGTCACTGACTTATCTCTGGCCCAAAAAGTGGTCGATGAACACGACGAAAAGCACGAAGTGGATAATGGTGGTAAAAAACACAAGCTCCGTATTACCATGGAAGATGGTAGTGTTGAAATTCGAGTGTGGGATCTTCCCGAAGACGTGTCGGAAGAGAGAATCGTCGATTTTCTTAGCCATTATGGCGATGTTCTCTCAATACGGGAACTAATGTTTGGCGAAGATCACGAGTATGGCGGTATACCACTCGGTATCTGGTCTGCACGCATGATAGTGAAACGTAATATAGCGTCGTGGGCCACTATCGACGGAGCGCAAGCTTACTTTGCCTATAAGGGGCAACTTCACTCATGCCGTCACTGCCACGAGCAGACACACACGGGTATATCGTGTGTTCAAAATAAAAAACTCCTGGTTCAGAAGAGCTACGCTAATGTGGCAAAGCAATCAGCACCACAACAACAGCAGCAGCACCAACGAAGAGCCTCGATTGCAAAACCATCGATGACAAAGCCGTCGAAGACAAAACCAGTCGGACCAAAACAGGCTGCGCCACCACCGATGACATCGGACATTTTTCCTGAACTACCACCGCCTTCGAGTCAGAACGAATCATCCAGCTCGAACTTACAAACCGTCAGTCAACCATCAGCGATCGTATTACAAAACCCGTGTACGATCGCAAAATCTACGTCAAACCCCCAAGCGTCGTCACAGACACTTGCCGTTCCAACCAACACTTCTTTACATCCGATCGAACTGTTCAAAAAGCCCGATCATCTACCTCCTCGCAGCTCAAACGAAAACGAGACGGACGATTCTTCAACGTCCACAAACCGCAGGCGAAGCCGTAGACGTGCGGTCAAGAAACCCCGACGTGATGACGAAGACGAAGACGACGAAGATGCAGAGCAAAACAACGAATAATGTCTCTCACATCGTACAACGTCGCCTCCGTCAACATCAACACTATTACTAGCCCGACGAAAATAAACGCATTACGAACCTTTATCAGTAGCCAAAATCTGGATATTGTTTGCTTACAAGAGGTGGAGAATGAGCTGCTCTCAATACCGGGTTTTGTTGTTGTCTCCAATGTGGACCACTCGAGAAGGGGAACATCAATCGCGCTAAAATCTCACATCCAGTTCTCTCACGTCGAGAAAAGTTTGGACGGTCGGCTAATAGCTATACGAATACAGAATGTCACTCTAGTAAATGTATATGCCCCCTCGGGTACTGCGCAGCGTGCAGCTCGAGAAGAGTTCTTTAACGGCACACTCGCCTACTATCTCCGAAATCGAACTGAGCACATAATTCTAATGGGTGACTTCAACTGCGTACTTCGCCCCTGTGATTCTTCTAGCCCGAACACAAGTCCATCCCTCAGAACGGCCGTCCAACATCTACAGCTTCTAGACGTGTGGGAAAAACTGTGCCCACGAGATGAAGGCTTCACATTTGTCAACAGAAATGCACGGTCCCGGCTGGATCGCATTTACGTGAGCACAGCGTTGCGCAATCATCTACGAACGGCACATACTCACGTCTGCTCATTCTCGGATCACAAAGCACTGACTTTGAGACTTTGCCTTCCCCGTCTTGGACGAGAACACGGACATGGTTTTTGGTCCCTTCGCCCCCACCTGCTGAACGACGAAAATGTGGCGGATTTTCGATACCGGTGGCAGTATTGGACCCGTCAACGCCGAAACTACGCTTCATGGATGGAGTGGTGGCTAACGTATGCTAAGCCCAAAACCAAAACCTTCTTCAAATGGAAATCGCGAGAGGCATTTGATGCATTCAACAACGAACATCAGCGCCTATACGTCGAGCTACGAATAGCATACGATGGCTACTACCAGAACCCAGCGATGATAACAAAAATTAACCAGATCAAAGGCGAGATGCTGGCATTACAACGGAACTTTTCTCACATGTTTATGCGCATCAACGAGACGTACCTGGCGGGGAACCCATCTCTGTGTTTCAACTGGGAGAACAGAGAAGAAAGCGAACCGTCATCACCCGACTCCAAACGGAGCAACACGAAACCATCGACGATCCCCACCTGATCGAGGAGCACATGGTGGGATATTTTTCCCGCCTCTACTCCGAGGAAGAAACTGAAGATGCTGAGAACCTGTTTGTTTGCGATAGAGTCATACCTCCTAACGACGCGGTAAACTTATCATGTTCTAATGAGATAAGCACATCAGAAATTTTCGCTGCAATACGAAGCAGTGCATCACGTAAATCGCCCGGCTGCGATGGTCTTCCGAAGGAATTTTACCACCGCATGTTTGACGTTATTCACCGAGAACTCAACCTAGTGATGAATGAAGCGCTCAATGGTAATTTCCCAACAACGTTTGTTGATGGCATCATTGTTCTGGTCAAGAAGAAAGGTAGCGATGATACAGCCCGGTCGTACAGACCCATATCGCTTCTAAATACGGACTATAAACTGTTCTCTCGCATTCTCAAAGCCCGACTGGAGGACGTAATGCGATTCCACCACATACTGAGCGACGGACAGAAATGCTCGAACTCAGAGCGGAATATCTTTCAGGCAACTCTCGCCCTGAAAGACCGAATAGCCAGTCTCCGTCACCATCGTAGAGCAGGAAAACTCATCAGCTTTGACTTAGATCACGCTTTCGATCGTGTCCGGCACTCATTCCTCTTTGAAACCATGCGCTCATTAGGCTTCAATCATCGTTTAGTTACTTTACTCACCCAGATCGCTTGCGGAGCGACCTCTCGTTTGCTGGTAAATGGACATCTCTCACGACCGATCGAAATTCAACGTTCCGTACGACAGGGGGACCCGTTGTCCATGCACCTCTTCGTACTGTATCTCCATCCTTTGGTATGCAAACTTGAAGAAGCGTGTGGGAATGATCTCCTGGTGGCATATGCTGATGATAAGGAGTGTATCGAAAAGTAGTTATAAACATTCGATGCGTTATTACGCATAAACTACTGTATATATTTTTAGCGTGTAAGCGCCATTTGCTTTGTTTACATGTCAAAAATGATTATTCGGTTCATTCATTTCCGTTGATAAAGTTGTATTCAAAATGTCGCGAATTGAATTTGAGACTAAAAAAGAAAATTCTGCACACTTGGTGCACCGAAAAGGGTGTTACTTACAACCAGATTGCGAAAGAGTAAATGTTCACCCGGCAAGTGTAAAACGCATCATCGAAAAGTTTGGTAAGGAGTGCTCCCTCAAGGATTTACCAAGAAGTGGCCGGAAACCCGGCTCCAGCAACCCCGATTTGGACCAAAAGTTGTGGATTATATTCAACGGAACAAATTTGCCTCTACTCGCGATCTAGCCAAGAAGTTCAGGACCAGCATCGGAATGATTCAACGAATCAAGCGCAGGAATGACTTGAAGACGTACAAAAAGCAGAAAGTGCCCAAACAAACTCCGGAACAAAAGTCTCGTGCCAAAACCAGGGCTCGAAAGCTGTACAGCTGCATTTTGGACAATGTCGACCAGTGCATTTTGATGGATGACGAAACATACGTTAAAGAAGATTCAAGAACGCTACCGGGGCCGCAGTTTTATACTAAATCTGTTGGGGAACGTGTGCCAACCGCAGATACGACTGTTGCGATGGAGAAATTCGGTCAGAAGGTGCTCATTTGGCAAGCTATTTGCACATGTGGCTTGCGTTCTTCAATTTTCTATACAAAAGGAACTATAAATGCTGAGATTTATCAAAAGGAATGTTTGAAGAACAGGTTGCTACCATTGTATACAAAGCACCAGTCCCCTCCTCTGTTCTGGCCAGATTTGGCATCGGCACATTACGCCAAATCCACTCTACAGTGGCTGACGGAGAATAACATCAAGTTCGTAGAAAAAGACATCAACCCACCAAACTGTCCCCAGTTGCGACCGATCGAACGCTATTGGGCAATAGTCAAGCGTATATTTAAGAAGGATGGTACAGTGTCCCAAAACATGACCGATTTTAAGAAAAATTGGGCAGCGGCATCCAGGAAGTGCACAAAGGTCACTGTGCAGAATTTGATGGCAGGTGTCAAATCAAAGGTACGGGCATTCTACAGAAATGAACATGATCACTAGTTTTTCCGTTTGGATCTTTTGTAAACATGTTAAGCTATAATAAACTGAAATAGTATGTTAATTTTAACCATGTTTTCATGCCTATTTTATTATTTGGAAGTTTATAACTACTTTTCGATACACTCCTTATCAGTGTTATAGTTACATCTTCGGAACAAATTGAGGCTATGAATAGACTATTCACACGATTCGAAATAATTGCGGGCGCTAAATTAAATACACGGAAAACTGTTGCAATTGACGTTGGATATTGCGAAAATCCAATCGAGGTACAGTGGCTGCAAACCAAAAATATGGTGAAGATACTGAGAGTGATATTCGCCAACTCGATTCGGTTAATGACGACACTAAACTGGAATGCGGCAACTGTGAAATTCGCACAATTATTGTGGCTGCAATCGTCACGAACTTTAAACCTGCTTCAAAAAATAGTTGTAGCTAAATACGTTTGGCACCTCTAGAATCTGGTACCTCTCATCTATATTACCACCACTCAACATACACATCTCAAAAATCACATCAAGAATGGGCATCTTCCTATGGAGTGGATTGGCTGCTCGTGTACCAATTATGCAGCTGGCACGCAGTCGAGACCATGGTGGTTTAAAACTGCAACTACCGGCACTCAAATGCAAGTCACTGGCAATTCATCGACACTTACGAGAATTGATTCCCTTCCCTATTATAGATCCTTCCTTCTCAACAATCCGCGCCCAACAATTTCAATAGACCATCCCGACCTAAGAATAATCCTATCAAATTTATCCCAAATTCCCTCCTGATTCAGCAAAACCCTTCCACTGATCTCATCCACCAGCATTTCATCCAACAAACCGACGTACCAAGAGTTGAACAAGAAAATTCATCTATCGACTGGCAAAGAACGTGGCGGAATATTGCAAGCAATCAGTTATCGTCAGCTCATAGAAGTATTTTGTATCTAGCAGTAAACGGCAAAATTGAGCACCGAAAACTTCTTTTTGTAATGCGGAGAGTGGATAGCGAAGAATGCACACACTGCGACAATCGAACAGCCGAGACACTGCAACACAAATTTTGTTCGTGTACTCGTGTCGGGCCATCATGGACAATCTTCCAGCAGAGAATAGCGGCTACTCTGAATGGATGGAGACGCCTAACGTTTAATGAACTTGTCATCCCTACTTTGGAGAGAATCGACCGGAGAAAGCGTTCAGATATAATGAAACTATTTGCTGAATACATTTGTTACGTCAATAATTGCAACGGGATAATTAATGCAGAAGCTTTGGAGTTTCACCTCAGTCTAAATAGATAAGTAACTAATATGTTGTAAATATCTTGTTTTTTTTAATTTTTGCGTTATAATATGATGACAAATAAACAAAATTACACATTAAAAAAAAAAAAAAAAAAAAAAGGTAATAGGGTTAGCGGTAACCGAGCGTAGTTTGTAGAGATTCCTTAGTCTACTCCAAACTGTGGATCATTACGTACCCGACACCTACTCTTGAAGCAGCGTCTGCAATGTTGTCACTACCCGAAACGTGTTCGAAATCGTAGCTGTAATGGCCCATCCGAAGAAGCCAACCTTCTGCCCTTGACATAATCCGCTTTCCGACGTCTTTACGGTCTTTGTTCCTTGTCATGAACTTCATAGCTTCTTTATCAGAACGCAATATGAACCGTCGGCCGAGAAGATAATGAAGCAAATCGCTCCATAGCCCCAACGATGGCAAGTGCTTCACGGTGCAACTGCCGATACCTACACTCTGCATTGGTCAGACTTTTAGATGCACAAGCAATGATCCTATGTCCTGAAGCGTCCTTATCGTCCTGTACTTAGACGGCTCCTAAGACCCCAAGGCGACGCATCTGTGTATAATATAGTCGTATCGTTTTCATCTAAATAGTCCCGCTTGATTAAATCGTTCTCTGTAGCGCTTTTGAGATCATCGAAAGCTTTCTGATGTTGGACTTCAATGAAAGAAGGTCACGTAAGGGCTTGGTTTTATGTGAGAAATTTTTAATGAACGGACTTATAAATGTTAACATCCCCAAGAAGCTACGAACTTCCGATACGTCCTTTGGACTCTTGAAAAGTTTGATATCTGAAATTTTATTTTTCATCGGTAGAACCCCAGATCCATCGATTGTGAATCCGAGGAAATCAATAAAGGGCGATACGGTCAAAATTTGGTCAATATCAACTTGACGTATTTCTTTCAATTTTGCATTTAAAAAACCTGAACACCCCTCATTTTGAAGGTGTGTGTGTGTAGAATGTTGCTCCTATTTTGATTTTGGAATTCACTCTTCAGTTGTCAAAATGCCGTCCAAGCAAGAAGAGCAGCGTATCAAAATTTTGCTCGCGCATCACGCGAAAATCCGAGACTACTCGCACGCAAAGTTGGCAAAATCGCTAAAAGTTGCCAAATCAACCGTTACAAATGTAATTAAAGTGTTTGGGGAACGTTTGTCGACAGCCAGGAAGTCTGGATCGGGGGGAAATCGAAAACCGGAAGCCGCTGAGACGACAAAGAGAGTTGCCGGTAGTTTCAAGCGAAACCTAACCTATCTCTCCGAGATGCCGCAAATAAGCTGGGTGTATCGTCTACAACCGTGCATCGAGCCAAAAAACGAGCCGGACTATCGACTTACAATAAGGTAGTGACTCCAAATCGCGATGATAAACAAAATACGACGGCCAAAGCGCGATCCCGGAGGCTGTACACGACGATGCTGACGAAGTTTGACTGCGTGGTAATGGACGACGAAACCTACGTCAAAGCCGACTACAAGCAGCTTCCGGGACAGGAGTTTTATACGGCAAAAGGAAGGGAAAGGTAGCAGATATTTTCAAGCACACGAAACTGTCAAAGTTCGCAAAGAAATATCTGGTTTGGCAAGCCATCTGTACCTGTGGCTTGAAAAGCAGCATTTTCATAGCTTCCAGGACTGTCAACCAAGAAATTTACGTGAAAGAGTGTTTGAATAAACGTCTGCTGCCTTTCCTGAAGAAACACGGTTGTTCCGTACTGTTTTGGCCGGATTTGGCATCTTGCCATTACGGTAAAAAGGCCATGGAGTGGTACGCCGCCAACAACGTGCAGGTGGTTCCCAAGGACAAGAACCCTCCCAACACGCCAGAGCTCCGCCCAATTGAGAAATACTGGGCTATTGTCAAGCGGAACCTAAAGAAGACCAAAAAAACTGCTAAGGACGAGCAGCAGTTCAAGGCAAACTGGCTTTCTGCGGCGAAGAAGGTGGACAAGGTGGCTATACAAAATCTGATGGCAGGGGTCAAGCGTAAGGCCCGGCAATTCGGATTTGGAAAAGCGGAAGCCTAACTGAATATTTTTCCTGAATTTTATACTAATTGAACTTGAAAAAGAAATTTAATTTGATTTTTTAAATAAACGATTTCACCGATTTACACGCGTTTTCCCTTGACCAAATTTTGACCGTATCACCCTTTAGAGGATCGATTGTACACCGACTTTTGCTCGTTGATAGTAAAATTATTGGCGCTCAGTACACTCTGACATCAGCCATAACCTTCTAATTCCTCCAATGTTCGACCGTAGATTAAAGCATCGTCGAGGTAGACGACGATATTTTACAATTGACCAAAACCTTCTCCATCACACGTTGGAATAGCTCAGGCGCACAGGACATTATATCATAATTTTCCAGTCTCATATCTTTCAGGTCTTCCAGGTCAACAGAGTATAAAAAGAAATTTAAAATTTAAAAATTCTTTTTTTTCATCGTGTTTATTCGCAACCATTATCATTTCTTCTCTGTCATCATCATTATCATTTTATATCATTACTGGTTTTTTCCGGGATTTATATTTTAACATACTTTTTTTTAAATAATTTTTTAACATGTATTTTTTAGGATACCTCAAATCAAAGATTTTGGGAAATTGCAGCTATTGCACTGAAAGCAGGACGAAAACGTGCTTAAGCGCAAAACAACAGAACTCTGCACTTTAGCAGTTTGCAACATTTCTCATATTTCAGGATCCACCGAATGGAGATCATAAATAGTAGATACAGTGATTGCAGGTATTTTTCATTTACATAAATATATACACTATTACATAAATATTTCATGGGAATGGGAGGGACCATCAGGGCACCGATTGAAGCATTCTGGATGGAGAGAGTGAGAATGCCAACTCCCCATTGCTAACGGTTTGTGAATGAGAGGCGAGGCTCTTCTCCCCCGCCCATTGAGGCATCCTCATGTTAGATAGCTTGCTCTTTTGACCAATTGTTCAATCTTGTTGTTGGAAGGAGATTCTTTATATCCCAGTGGATGCGTATGAGTGATGTTGCCTGTCGAGTCACCGAGCCCACTGTATTGACCCTTCGCATACAATGGCATGACTAGGATAATCAGTGGTTATTAAGCTTGATCCAGTCTAACGGCGAAGGCAAGCTCGCTGCTGTCGGACTTAGTTTCCGTGCTACAATGGGTGGTGCAGTACATATACATACATCATCATACATCATACAGGGTACACGAAACGAATAAAAAAGCTTTCCGTTTTCAACATGCTCTCCGAATGCTTCTTTTCTGACAATCGCCAAGATTGGTAACGCGAACGAATGAAAGAAGGCAAATAGGAAATCTCTTTGATGCATTTCTCTAACTTTCTCATTGACATTCCTCAATTTATCATTTCATGTAACAACAAGCAACATGCAGCTCACGAAATTGCAACCTGTGGTTCGTTGAAAATAGATTTATCGACTAGCGACAATCGATTTTACTCTCCGTTCTGTGCGTTATACAATGTCGGAAGTAAGTGCGCTCTATGGCGCATCAGATGCGCCGTACAGCACGTACCGCTTCACGTCGTCTTGTCGACGGAAATAAAATCCGTCGGCAATCGATAAATTCGATTTTTCAACTGAGCATAATATATGCCTCGATAGTCGTTCTGGTAGCAGTGATACCGGATTCGTTATTTTCCTCTGTCGGATTTGCATTAAACCTAATCCATTTAAACGTGTTATCATTTTGTTCTTTTTCTCCTCACCTGTTCATTGAGGCTAGATGTCCCTTGGCTTTGGAAGCGACTTGGCGCAGTTATTCACGAATACTTCGCTATGAGCAACACCCAGTACGAGTAGTTCACCTCAATGTAGCTGGCTATGAGCTAAAATTCAGCGCAAGTAGCGTCATTTCAATGTTTTCCGCCAGCTATGACTGACCTCAGCGCAAGTTTCTGCTTTAATATCAAGCTTGGATGGGCAACAAATAAGTGGATCAGCATTGCTTTGTACTCTTGGTTTGGAGCTAAAGCTTAACGCAGGATTTTTAATTTTAACTCTATCAATTAAATTTATTTAACTAGCAACCCTTCCAAGCTGATTCGAAATTGGCTGCTCGTCATCTCTGCTTCAATTTTTGTTGCTTTTACTCACCAGGCTTTTTATGTACATTTCATTTCATTTTCGGAAGAATACCTCACATGCTTCCAAAAGGTTCAACTTTGTTGGCAGGATCGCCAATGTAATATCCTGGGAAAATCGTAGGTTTTCCCTTTCGAAATGATAATGAACAACTTCCTCCTTTATTTCCGTCTTTACACTGACTCAAAATCTCAGCTTCGTTCTGTAGATACCACAGTTATGACATTTCTCGAAGTATTTCTTCGAGACAAAGCATGATAGAACAGAGAATAATGCGAGGGAAAACTTGTGTCTATTTTCAAACAGATTCTGCACGTCAACATTCAACAATGTTCTATTTTCGAACTGGCTAAGAAGAAAGTGAATTATATTTGATTGTAATAAGAATTCTTCATTACAGAATTCGTATTTCTAAGGGATTTGAGAACAGGTGAATTTGTTGAAGTTTATTGGTTCGTGTGTTCACGATAGCACCTTATATATTCATGTGCTTCGAACATTTTATTCCAGCAGATTGTAGAAATGCATCCAATAATTCGAAGGTGTAAGTTGTGGCAGGGTAGGTAACGACTGCAACGCACCCCGAGACCTCATTCCAAGCACACGGGTTAACGTTAACCTACAACGCTCATTTTTTGCAGTATGGTGCTCCTCCTAGTACCATATCTTTGATGAGATAATCACAGAGTAAAGTGAAAAATAACAAAATGAGTGTTGTTGTTTTTTCTTCAATTAACCAGAGCTACTGTGATGATCAAAAGCCAGCAACATACCACTTGATTTGATTGATTCTTCAACACTAGTAAATAGAATGAGTGAAACAAATAGAATCAGGATATATTTTGCAATGACAAAATTAGCCACTTTTAATATCATGAATCGTTCTAGTTGCCATTCCGTTCTGAGCTGATGTGTATCTACTTTGATGCGACATCAAATTCTAAATTTTAGGCAGTGTGAGATAACCGAAACTCTACTAAGAGATTGTTGTAATGGCTTGTAACGCCATGTATCACTCGTTCCAGTAGGAGAAGAAGTTGATGCAACTGCTTCCCTGTGGACCACAACGGTGAGAACCTCCAGTTGGGGAAAACCACCCTGATCCAACAATCTGGCAATCAGAACCGCTTCCAGTGCAACCGGTTTTTCATCTCGCAAACTGATTCCTCGTTCTCCTCTCTCAGTGCTCTTTGGCTCTATCTACTGACGAGAAAGTGCGAGTAAAGGATGCTGTGAAAATCGGCATCCTTCGCTTATCACACTCTCCGCAGCTCTTCTTCTCCCATTCTCTGTTGATTCTCGCATCTCGTCGGATCACTCACGCGAGCGAGCACACCGTGCTCGAAGGATCCTCAGATAATGCTTTGTTTATTTTGCACGTTTATTTACCGTATCCGATGAGTAGGCAATAGACCACACCGCATGCATGGCATGGCTTTGCCTCAGTTTCGCTCGCGAGATGACTTCAGTTGACGAGGCGACTATGGTCGGGATGCGAGCGAAAGCAGCAGAGCGGAGAGCAGCTCGTTTGGATGCTGGTGCATTCATCTCCCATCGCCGCTGCCACCGGGAGAGGTTCTACGACGAAGAAAGAAAAACCTATCACTGAGCGTGACAATATCCCCCGCCTGGCTCTTCGTGTCTTTTCTGTGGGAGGATCCCTCCCTGTTTCGCCAGCCACACTCGGTTCAGGAATTACACTCATATCTTTCTGCACAAATCTGCACCAAATTAGTGAGAGTTTTACTTTTAAACCGTGCGGTCACGTTCCGGGAGCCGGATGTCGAACGCGTCGTTTGCGATTGCGAATTCACTGCTGGCACCGCTGGATGCAGCGGATGTGATTTATCTCCTACCAGGAGGTTTGACGATGTTTGTTGTTTCCGGTTTCGAACCTCGCTCGATGATGACAATCTGCTGGGATTGAATTACGAAAGCAGTGAGGATTCAATAAGTGCTTTCACGCAGTTTGTGTAGAGGATTTGTGCGGGGCGAATCGAGGAAATCAGCTAGGATTACAGCAGGGTTTGAAGTGCGATGAAGTTGTTGGCGGGTGGTGCGAGATTAGGAGATGGGCGCCTTATCTGCTGAATATCGTTCTCATCAATCTACCATAGTGCTATGTGACAATCTCGAAAACTTGTAACCGTTGGGAAGTTTTAGTGGTAGACCGAGAATAAAAAAGAGGACGTCTTCACGCCCCACGAGGACGATTGCCGCGATAAGTGCCAAGCGAGTTCGGAAAATCGATCCCCTCCTTCCGGCAGATCGACCCATCCTCATCGGGTGAGAAATTTATGGTGGTAAAGATTGTGTTTTCCCTGGTGTGTAGTCCTCGATTTTTCGACGTGATATCCCCAACCTCAAAGAACTGCCAGACGCTCGGGATGTGAGGCGGTTTGATTACTGTTGATTTCGGACGGTATCTGTGTTCTTGCTGAGCGAAGGATCGACACAAAAAAAAAATAAAAAAAAAAAATAAACATACACACCAACGGAAGTATCTTTTCGTTCCGTTCACCGGCTGGTTGCAGTGCCGCCGAGGAGATACAAAGTGGACTAGCGCGAAAAGGCGCTCTCGGGTTGGGGCTAATGTGCGATTCTTGGCCTGCTACTGGTGTGAAGTGATAAATTAATTAATTTTCCTCATTCTCTGTTCGCCGTTTGGCGATTTCTTCTTCTGGTCGAAATATCTTCGGCTGCGATCGTAGTAGGCTAGGGCGGGTACACAGTGAGGGTAGAAAAGGCTCGAGTGATTTCTGAAGCGAGCGAAAGGAGAAAGATAAAGCAAGCGAATATAAAAGTTTCCCGCTGTGTGATGGCGAGTTCGGTGTAATTAGAGAGAAGAAAAGCAGGTCGAGAGGGAAAGGGTAAATTGGAAGATAAATCCGGGTTTCGGTCCCGCAAACAGTGGCGAAAGAGCTCAGCATCTCCACCGCAAAGGGCCAGCAGGGGAAGGAAGTGAAGGTGTGTGTGCTAGTGGAAGTGTGAGTGCATGTTTAGTGGGTGGTGTGAAATTTTTCCTTCTTCTAAACAACCAACCAACACAGAGTGGCAAGCAGGAGGAGAAGATTAGAAGCAGAAGAGGAAGTGGAGTGATGCCTCCCCGGTGGTGGAAGGAAAACATGGACCGGGCGGTCCGTGTGGATCTGCTGCCAATGTTGCTGTTGTTTATGGTGGCGGTGCTGCTGCAAGGATTACTCCCTGTGCCGCTGACCGTTGCCGCTTCAACCGTTTTCGTCAAGGATAGTGAATATGAAAACAGTAAGCGACATCCCACATACCTTGTTGATTTTGTTGTTGTGCTGTTCCATTTTGTTTATTCATTGACACCGTATAAATCTTGCAAACCGACTTACATATTAGAACCAGCTTCCTTCGAGGAATGTGTTATGGTTTGTTAGGATGCGGATTTAGCATCAACCTTTTGCTGTAACTGATTCCCGGGAATGGGAACTGCTTTTATCGCACAGGTTAAGACAAAGGATTGACATTTGTGGAGGTGGAAGATGTCTCATATTGTGATGTAAGCTTATTTTGATCCTCCGATGGTTACACGAGGGCAGAGTGGATCTATGGGCTACTTTTTCACCAGACAAGGCAGTGGCTTCGGAGAACTGGTGCGGGATGACGGTGCTCTTAAAAATGCTACTCAACCGAAAGCCGTCTCGGCGATTTGTTTGTATGTTTTTATTACGGCTATGGTTACCAAAATGGCGATGTTTTCTTTTCGAGCAGTCACTCTATGAATAGACGTATTCATAGGCATTATGGCCCGCAATTTCGATTCAATTTCTATGTCGTGAAGGATAATGACATTTTAGGTCGTTATAGTAGGACTCTTTGTTGATTTAAAGATTCATAACATTTTGTATTCTTGGTGAATTGTCCACAAAAGACGTTCAATAGCTTCTGTTTAAACGTTGATTGACTATTCAACTCCAGTCATTGTTTAATTGAAAGGTCATACGATCAAGATGATAACCAATTTATGAACTATGAAGCCAATTATAGAAGTCGAGTCGACCGTCACTTTGTTCGACAAGTTTATTTTGCTGTTAAAGGGTGTTCCGATCAAAATCTGGCCAAACAGTAATGTGTGTGAGTCGATCAAAGTTTTGATTATAAGTCAAATTCTTTTTGTTTTTCAAGTTCAGTTAATACAGAATACAGGAGAAATATTCAACTAAGCTTCTTTTTTACCGAATACAGATTGCCAGGTCTTTCGTTTAACACCTGCCATAAGAGTTTTGTACAGTTTGCCTTGAATTGTTTCTCGCTCACAACAGCTTTTTGAGTCTTCTTAAGGTTCCGCTAGACGATGGCCCAATATTGTTGGATTGGGCGGAGCTCTGGCGTGTTGGGAGGGTTCTTGTCCTTGGGCACCACTTGAACGTTGTTGGCAGCATATCACTCCATGGCATTTTATCCGTAATGGCAAGATGCCAAATCCGGCCAAAATAGAACGGAACAATTGTGTCGCCTCAGGAAAAGCAGTAGACGTTTTAGTAGGCACTCGCTCAGATAAATTTCCTGGTTGGCGGTTCCGGTCGCAATGTAAACGTTGCTCTTCAAGCCACAGGTACAGATGTTTATTCGTGAACTTTGACAATTTAATGTGCTTGAAAATATCTGCCACCTATCCCCGTCCGGTTGCCGTATAAAATTCCTGTCCTAGAAGCAGTTTAAAATCTGCCTTGACGTAAGTTTCATCGTTCTGTACCACGCAATCAAACTCCGTCAGCTTCGTCGTGTACAACTTTCGCGATCGTACTTCGTTTATCGTCGCGATTTGGAGTCGCCACAGTCTAGCTCGTTTTTAGCTCTATCCACGATTTAAAGTGCCACTCCCAGCTTCTTTGCGACACCTCGGACGGAGAGGTTGTAGTTCCGCTCGTAAGAGCAGGCAACTCTTTTTGTCACCACTGTGGCCTTCGGCATTCGATCTCCCCCCGATCCAGCATTCCTGGCTGTCGACAAACGTTCACCGAATACGTTGATAACAGGTGATTTAGCTACATTCAACAATTTCGCCAACTTGTCGTAAGAGTAGTTTGAATTTTCGCCATTTTTCAAAAAAAATTTACCTTCTATAAAAAAAAATACCTTCTATAAAACTTTCTAAATTTCCTTCTTTCAAAATTGTTTACTGATGAAAATGAAAGTGGACATCGTGGGTTTTTGTGGAGTTGGAGCCACCAAAACAAATGTAAAGCAGAAGTGGGAGTAAATTGGTCAAGAGCTCGATTCATTAGAACCACCAGTTGCGCAATGGGTTGGAATAGAAAAAAAGTAAGTGTTTATTTCTCGTGTGATTACTATTGAACTTATGAACCTCATGAGATTCTAGCAATTCTAGCGTTCAGTATCCAACACTTCACAAAAAAGTATGTTATAATAGATTTTATATGATTGTTTTTACTGGATCGACAGAACTGGTAGATGCAAAACTTGAACAAAATGAAATCTTCAGAGCCGACGCAAGACACTGAACCATCAACAACCTAGAAAAGAGGAATTGAAAAACTTAAACTTGAGCTTAAATAGAAAGACATTGAATTACAAAAAGAAGAGTTATATTTTAAGAGGACATCAATGGAATGTCCCGAAAATTAGGAGTACATTTCCAAGAAACTCAGGTATGACTGCTCCGAATTTTAAGGCGATACTTGCCAAAACTTCAGTTCGGAGATTTCTTCAGAAGTTCATCTGGAAGTTTCGCAGAAGATCAGAAGAAAACTTCCTTGAAATTCAGGAGATAATCATTGAAGACCTGTAGAAGCAGCCCATACAAACATGATTTATATGACCGTTATAATAATCATTGCCCACGACGTCATATTGTAATAAAAGTACAGTAAATACCTATGGTTCCTTAACCGTTCGCACTATGAGCTTGGACACAAACTCATATAAAAAATACAATTTGTCGGTTGCCATCTCACCTCGTTTGACATATTGCTCATTCAGGCGATCGATTCGATAACCTCTATGACATGTTGGTTCGCCGGAAAGAAGAATTTCCTGAAGTTTAGCATAGAAGTAAAAACAAAATATTTTTTCCGAAGTTCAGAGAAGTTAAGAAAAAGAAGTAATATTCAGAAAGAAAGAAAGAAGTAAGTTCAGAAAAATAAAAAAAAAGTTTTCGAGAATTCTTCCAAAGTTCAAAAAATCCTTCAAAACTTCGAAACAATAATTCTCAATTAAGAAAAACTTACAACTCAGGGTACCAGAAGATCAGGAAAAAGTTCGGAAATTTTACCAGAAGATCAGAAAACTTCGAGATAAAATGAATGAAAAGAGATCTATTGCTGTCAACATTTTAATAAAAATACTTTCTACGAAAGCACTAATGTAATTGACAAAAAAAGAGTAAAAATTGTAAACACTTATAAGTCGAGTGTAAAAAATAACAGGTGATGGAAGGCTTGAATAGTGTAATATTTCAATGGCTTTTTGATATTTTTCAACATTACATTTGACAGTCGTGTTTCGTTGCCGACTCGATCAGATTCAGTCGGCTTCTGTAATGTGCAATTTTGCATGAATCGACTTCTATAATTGACCCCTGTGATGAATTCTTAGAAACTATTCGGTTGATAGTCGGTTTTTGAAGAACCGTGCTTCAGATAGGCGTAGTTGCACTACACGCTAAGATCAGTTTACCCTAATATGGATGAAGAATACCCATAATTGCGAAAAGTTCACATACCGATTTATGAGTACGTTGCTATTTACCCATATTTGAGTATTTTTCCCATATAAATTTACTCAACTATGGTTTAAGTCAACATTATCCATAAATGAGTATGTGCACTTTTTTGCGATTATTGGTTTTGTCTAGATTTCTCTCACAGGTAGAATAATATGAGCGCCCAAGCGTCACTTGAAATTGCCGGCCGAATCCTGACGGAAAATGGATCAATCAGTGGTTTTCCGTGGAGAGATTCCAATGTATCCAATTAAATCAGCAGTTCAGCTAGGAGGAGATCATTACCGGAGCATGTTAGTGCAAAAAGTTTTTTTTTAAGTTAACGGTGTCAAAAAAAGAAGAAGAGAACATGAAAAACCGCCTGATGCAAGTTCTTCCTTCTACGATTATCAAGAACAATATTTAGATCAGTTAAATGATGGAGATACGAATATAAAAACTCCACAGAACTCAGTTAGAAAAAGCAAAAGAAGATTAAGAAAGAAACGAAAAAAGGATTTGGTTTAGTACTAGATGAACTTTCGATATTGAGATTATTTTTATTAGTTTATAAATGGTTGCTTGGGATGCATTGGACACATTTCTGTAAAGGATAAGGGGTTCTTGGATATTGCATACAAAATTCAATATAAATATGTGCGAAAGAGATAGACAGAATTAAAAAAACTGTAATCAGAACTGTAAAGGAAACAATAGATATAAAGTTGATGAGTGTTGGTTTATTACTAGCCTGAACCTGAAGTGTTTCTCTTGGCGAAAGAATATGCCCCTGATGTACTAAATTTAGCAATAATCAGATAGATCTAACCGGAAATTGATGTTAAAGGATGCATTTATGTCTCTACAGGAGTACACTGCACTATCCGACAAACATTTTCACATCACCCACAGATAAAAATAAACATTGAATTTTCTGCGTTAGCTTATGCTCCTAAAGGGAATGCTAGATTTGGCATAAAATTATGGGATAATTCATGTAAATTTAAGCCAGACAACGCCTGAGTCTACCTTGTTGTATGAAAGATTGCAAACATTGTTGTATGGCGTATGGAAGATTGCAAACAATTTCCTTGTTCACGCTTACTTTGGCTATAAGTTTCTTTTTTGTACTCCAAACTCTGTCAATAATTAATAACCTCCGCTATCGACTTCAACACTGCTAATAATCATCATTTCAATAGCGACAACCCGGAAAAATACTCTAATTTGACAATTTGTGTCCAGTTTAACACGATACCTAGCACTAACAAACAAAACTAAGCTGATATAACTCTGCTACCGGGTGTGGGGCGATGCACAAAAAAACATAAAACAAAACAAAAAAATCTGTAAAACCAACAAACGTCAGTTTCGAAGCACGGTTTGCTGCAATTTTTAAGATTGCTTGGATTTCAGATTTCAGTTATCATGTCTTGGAATTAAAATAACAAAGTATTTTGTAATGCATCTTCAAATGAAATGAAATGAATGACTCGCAAATTACTTGATCTTACCAAAAAAGATTCAAACTTATGTACAGACCTTATAACTGCACAGAAACGAAAGCGTTCACGAAAATGAAAACGGACCGTGAACTAGTTCACTTTTTCAGGATTTTTACCTAAAAACGTGATTTAGTTCATGATTACGTGATTCAGTTCACGGTGTATTTTTGCTTGTTCTCGAATTCATGACTGCTGTTCACGGATCCGGGCACGGATTTTTTTCCGTGTGGTTACTGTCCGTGCCGATATCACTTGAAATTGATAGGAAAACTTCAAGATAACTTATGTCGATTTTTAGACATGGATAAAGGAGACTTGGAACTCTTGTCATGCCACTGCCCGACAATCGCCAACAAAAGATTTAAGTTCTTCAGCATAGGGCTGCTAGATCTCTCTGAGATCTGGAGAACTGCATCATGCTGACAACAACTAAAGCAAAAAAGGGAGGTATATCACAATAGATCAAAAAACTGGTCGCAGTGATGAAGATACTCGACACGAAAAAAATGAATCTTGAGAGTCGATTTGGACTGATTTGAACCAACAGTAAGGATGCTGTTGATGCCACGCACAAGGTGTGATAGTGGTATTTCATTGTGAAGAAAGGGTTACTATTTTTAACGCGTTTCAATGTCGATTTTGATAGATCTAAACCAACAGTGGGGATGTTGATCGGAACCACTCACAGAGTGTGATGGTAGGTGTTCAGTGAACAAAAAAGGTAATTAAACAACTTGGATCTATATATACCAAAAGGAAGAATACTATTGGAGCCGTGTATAAAATGTGATGGTGGGTTTTTAGTTGAAAGATAATGGTATTTAATAACGATTGAAAGTCATTTTGCACCGATTTATACCGGCAGTATAGATGCTCTTGAGGCCACTCATAGAGTATGATAGGGGTTCTTGGTTGAAGCGACAAGGTTATTTAAAACGTTTGGGGGCTGATTCTTGCCAGTCAGAGACGTCACATAACGGAATCTACGCCGGGTGGAGAAGAAAAACCACCAATACTACCATTCGCAACATAACTCAAAAGCTCAGGTTAAGAAGAAGCAGAAATGCTATACTTACTGTAAAAGCGAAACAAAGCAAGTGCTAAAACTAGAAAATGAGAAAAAATTAGAGAAAACATAGTAATTTCCATTTTATTCCAACTATCTTTAATGCTTATCTTGACAGATATGCGTATTTCGTCAACAATGTGCAGATTTCTTCAGTATCGTGTACTAATACTCGACTATTAGTTATCTTGCTGATACCGTACTTTACGGCGATAACCCGCTGTGAATCTCCATTCTCCTCATCTCGAACCTCAAGTTTACGGATACTTAAAGGAATTGACGTGAATGTATTACAAAAGTTCATCAAATAAAATGTTTTGAATCCAAACGTCCAAACTCAGCAAATCGAGGGGTCTCATGATGAGCATGAGAAAGATTTAGAAGGTTTTTTATTTATTTTATTTGTCGTCAATCATTTCGTAGACCTTGTTACATTTTGCTTAACTTCTAAGAGTTTTTAATTAACTAATGTCTAGTTAGCCTAACAAAAAAAAGCTTTTTAAGTGCATTTTATTCATTGTGATATCAACCGTTTCGCTATACGTGTTGAAGCAGGACATCATTCTATTTAAGGGAGCATATTTGGCATAGTTCGTTCTTTGATTGTTAATAAAAATAAATTTCTATTTCTTAGAGAGCAACTAGGAGCATAAAAATTTAAGTTTGCTAATATTTCTGGACTGTTTATTCGTTGCTCAATAACATCAGCTATGAAAGCTATCATAGCGAACTCTCTTCGCCTTTGAAGTCCTTCTAAATTAATCAACAAACATCGCGACTCATATGATGGTAATGGCAAACGTGTCCAACCTAATTTTCTTAGAGCAAACAACACAAATTGTCTCTGAACCGATTCTGTACGATTTACAAACGTTTCTTGATATGGAGCCCAAGCAACGCTACAGTATTCTAGTATGGGCCTCACATATGCCACATAAACTGTTTTTAATGTGTAAGGGTCGTTGAAATGCAAACTGTATCTTTAATAAACCCAAGCATGTTATTTGCTTTATAGATGATACTATTGTAGTGATCAGCAAAGGATAACTTAGAGTCAAGTATAACTCCTAGATCTCTAATTTGACGACATCTTTCAATTGCTATCTGACCTAGAGAGACTGTATTTTGTGTTATGGAATGCTTTCTCGTGAACGATATAGAGGTGCATTTTTTAGCGTTAAGTTCTAACAAGCATTTTTTACACCAGGTGTAAAAATTATTAATTTCTTGTTGAAAAATATCAAGATCATGTGGTTTTTGTATCTCCATAAACAGTTTCATGTCGTCTGCATATACTGAGACTTGAAGGACTTTCAAAATTTTTTTCTACATCATTAACAAATAAAACAAATAATAAGGGGCCAAGATGTGAACCTTGTGGCACTCCAGATGTAACATTTACTATTTTAGAGAGATTGCCGTTAAGTCGTACTCTTTGCGTTCTTGTTGTCAAGTATGACTCGATCCATTTCAGTAATCTTGGATTAAATCCTAACCTTGATAACTTAAAAATCAGCAGAGGTATGTCTACTCTGTCAAAAGCTTTACTAAAATCGGTATATAATGCTTCTACATAATTACCTTTATCCATTACGTTTAACGAAAATGTTAAGAAACTTATCAAGTTAGTAGATGTTGATCTCCTTTTACAAAACCATGTTGCTTATTAGTAATCAATGTTTTAGCTTGAGAAAATTTTTTGTCATTTATAATGGATTCAAATAGTTTAGGGATGCAAGATAGAATAGCAATCCCACGGTAATTTTTATATCAGATTTTTTACCACTTTTGAAAATCGGAATTAAAAATGATTTCTTCCAAATGGTAGGAAGAATACTGGACTTCAATGATAAATTAAAAGCAAAAATAAAGGTTTAACTAATTCTTTCGAAAACGATTTGAGAAATAAAGGAGGTAAACCATCTGGTCCAGCACCCTTTGAGACATCCAATGTTTCAAGAGCATATAAGATTTCTTTATCGGATAAACTTAAAACTGAAATATCTTTCATTGGTTCAGGGAGGTACGAAAAATATTGATGATCACGCTCACTATCATTATGAGATGTATAGACGTCCTGAAAGAAATCAGCAAATAAGTCACAAATTTCATTAGAAGTATTACCACTTTTGTCACCTAGATGCATTTTTTGATGGAAAGTTCTGAGATTTTCGTTTCTCTTTAACATGTTTGAAGAAGTATTTAGGGTCCGATTTAATATTATTTTCTATTTTTGTGTTGTGTTCTTTGTATGCTTTTAATATTTCAAGATTTAGCTGATCACATATGGCCAGGTAGATTGAGAGGTTTTCATCACTTTTATTTCTTTTATACGCTTTATGTGCTTTCTGCTTCCTATTTTTAAGATTGATTACCTGTCTATTGAACCACTCTGGCGCTTTGTTATTGATTTTCTTCCTTCGCTTTTTGGGGACTGTTTGTTCTAGAATATCATACATTATTTCGTAGAATGCATCCACTGATTTTTCTATGCCATGATTACGCGTTAAAATTTGCCAATCGACACAATTTAATTTATGTTTGATTACTGCATAGTTTGCATTGCTAAAATCATAGAATGAGTCGGTGAAATTGTTATCCATCTTTGGTTTTTTTCGTGTATAAATACGGAGTACTCAATAGCAGTGTGAAATGCTTCATTTTTCCAAAGGGCGAATATGACTCGGATACGCAAAAATCGTCCGACATGTTTGTAAATAACAAATCTAAGTAGCAGTTGTTTTTATTTTTCACGGTATTTACTTGATGTAGCCCTAATTCAGCACTACTTTCAAACAGAGTATGAAGCGTTTCGTTGTCCCCTACAATTGGTATCAAGAAAGATTCATTTTCGTCATCAACAATAAAATTGGCTGTTCTTTGGTTAAAATCTCCGTATATGTGAACATTTGCTTCAGAATCAAATTTCGAAACAATATCACCAGCAATACTAAAAAATTTTCATAGGACTCTTTCCTCGCGTGTTCTGGGGGGAAATACACTGACGCTAAAATGTGAATTTGGCCTCCGATGAGAAATTTTACCCACACATGGTCAAACTCCTTACACTTGTATGATAAAATTTGTTCCGATTCATAGTTAACACTAACTGCTACTAAAACGCCTCCACCGCATTTTTTGGGATAACAACTTATCGCGATCATCTCTAAAAACGTTAAACAGATTGCCAAAAACCTCTTCGTTATACATTCCGGAATCCCAACTCGTCTCAGTTCCTAAAATTACTGTCAAATTGCACGCAGCAACTTGTTTATAAATTTCGTTCACTTTAATTGCACTTTTCATTCTGTTAAAATTTTGACAATAAATTATTACTTCTTTGCTTTCATGTTTTTGAGGCTCGGTTATGTGTGGCACTATGTTAGTCGAAAAACTAAAACTATTGGAATTAATTATCTTTTCATCATAATCTAAATTAATGATAGTCGACAGATTAAAGTTACTTAAGCTATTTACCTCTCCTTGATTAAGAAAAGACGTCAAATTCAGCATATCATCTTCGGGTTCATCAATGTTATTGTCCTCCTCAAGGGGTCCGTCAATTCAAGGGGAAACACGAATGCTTACATGTGCATGCCACGCAAGGTGCAGCCGAGAGGGCTCCCGGGGCATTCCAATTGGTTAAATGTGCAGGAGCGGAAGGTGACGGAAAGGATGGTGCATCGCCGGCCGGGTACGGGTTTAGTATTTCACCTCTTTGAAAGTTGATTGTTCGATGGCTAGGTGGAGGTCTGGAGAAACGATCCTTTGCAGTAGCAAGAAGCTCGCGGTCGGGTGGAAGTTGGTTGTATTTGTTGTTGATGTTGGTATTGTTATAGTTGCAATGGTTGGTGGTTGCGTAGTTTTCATTATAGCTGTTGCAGTGGTTCCTATTGTCGTTGCGATCATATATACGATTGTGATGTGTGATGTTATTATTCGCCTGCTTTTTACGTTTCTTCGCTACTTCAGCCTGTTTTTGCTGTTTTTTTCGATACAATTTACGTTTGTCGTAATCTGTCCAGTCAGCTTTCCATACCTTTCTTGTCCCAAGAAGACGCCAGCCTGACTGAACAACTACCTGGATAGAGTTCATATTACTTAGCTCATATTCCAGTGAATCAATACTATCTGGAGAGCTACTGATATTTTTTGACTCAATTGAGTTAATGTTAGCTGATAAAGATTTCAGCTCGTCCATTATTTCAATCCCTAACATTGGGTTGTTGCACATGGGAGAGCCAGATGCTATGTTTACGGCTATGCTGCTGACTTGAGTTATTTCGTCTTTAAAAGATTTTAATCCATTCGCTATATCTGACATCATCGCATGCATTTTCGTACATATGTTTTGATTGGTTTCTTGCATCGCAATATTAAATAACGATGTCACATGGTTCTTGATAGTTCTTGTGTTTATATTACCGCCACTGTTTGATGCCATCAGCTGTTTCTGTACATCAACGAGTAAAACTTCAAGGCGGTCCACCGCGTCGTGGATTATGGTTACATTATTTTGATGCACTGTAGAGCGGTGCATTACCTCGGTGTTTTTATTAATTTGATCAGCCAATTTTGCCTGCTGCTCTACAAGCACATTAAATTCAAAATTTGCCGTGATTAGAATTTGACACGAGCTGCAGCACGGGAGTACATAAGACGAAGTATCCACTTTTTCTCCTTCTTCCGAAGCGAGCTTTTTGCACGACTACACCTACGCAAGCGGCGTGAAATTTTCGGGAACATCCAACACATGACCACAAAACGGAATCGGTGGAAGAGTCCAAAGAGCAAACTTCACAGGTCATTTTAACTGAACGTATTTGCTAAAAACCACACGCGAGCAAACACGAAACGTATGCAAAATAATAAAATGTTTTAACAAACAAACCAAAGCCGCGTGGTCAGGAGCGAATTAAAAATGCGTCCACACTGATTGACGATCAATACTTTGGGTCAAAAATGGGTACTCTTTTATGTCACACCTGATTATGCTAACCTCAACAACACATATTTTTGTAAAATAGAGGCTTGCTTCTTATAAATTTCTAGTGAATGTTTTCAACAAAGTATGATTAAATCAATATTTAAAAAATATATCAAGTGTTGAAGCGTGGGCACTTTATTTTGCCGATGACTGTAGAATTGTACGTAAAATCGAAGATATAAACGAAGTATCTTTCACCATTTACCGTTCATCTAGCATTTTCTAACAGTTTATAACTGACCAAAAATATTTATAGAAGTGTTATTCCATGGTTTATATTCATTTGTGCAATGGATTTGATCTATTTATTTGTAAAATTGTTGAACAAAAAAAATCAATGAGAATCGATTCAATTTAACAAATGTTGAAAATAAGGAAAATAATTTAAAAGTACACAATGAGGATTTAGATATTTTGTTCCTGAGGGTGTAGATGCCTTCTTTGATGTCTTATGGGATTTGTGGAGACCCTCGTGATCGATGGTGAATCTGAAATATGATATTTTGTCCTTTCTTTTTTTTTCTTTCTACCTTCAATCCTGCCTCTGAGAGTATTCGGACCACCTTTTCGCCGGTTTACAGATGGTTTACTAGCTTCTCTTCGGCGCTAGCGCCCTATTTTCGAGTCAACATTATGTCGTCAATAAAAACCACGACACGTTCCACGCCATACAGAAGCTGTTATATGATTTCTTAAAACATAGAAGTAGCAGGAGTTATGCCAAATGGCATTTTGTTAACTTGGTAGATAAGGCCTATACTCGAAAAAAAGCACCACACAAAAGTGTTCGCCAAAAAAGTATTTTAAGTCTGATTTTTATGAAACTTTCAGGGAATGAACTCCTACATATGGATGCTTCGACATAATTACTTTATTTCTATTCCTTCGCTGAAGCCCACACCTTTCCCTTAAGACCCTTTACATTACATTTTGTGCAATGGTGGAGCCGACTTTTTTGGTCACTTTCATCCATTCTTTCTTCAACTCCAACTCGTTCTTAAACACCTTGGACGATTTTAGAACTTTGGCCTTCATTATGGCCCAAAATCTTTCCACTGGACGAATCTCTGTTGAATTTGGGGGGTTGGCGGTTTTTGGTACGTTATAGTCTCTATACCAATCCAACGTCGATCGCGCGTAATGCCATAATTCCAGGTCCAGCCAAAATAATGTTTCGCCTCCGTGAGACCGCAGGAAGGGCAACAGACGCTTCTGGAGGCACTCGGTGTGGTAAATTTCTCTGTTGATGGTACCCGTTGTGATGTACGGTTTACTCAGTTTACCGCATTGGCATATGGCCTGCCAGAGCAAGTATTTTTTGGCGAATTTATCCACTTTCTTCTTCCTTATATCTTCCGGAACATCAAACCGTAATTTGGCAACGTAGAACTCCAGCCCCGGTATTTGCTTTGCATCTGCCTTGATGTAGGTTTCGTCATCCATAACCACACACATCGGTTTCGTTAACCACTCTCGATACAGCTTCCTTGCGCGGGATTTGGCCGCCGTGTTTTGTTGATCACGCTGGTTTGGTGCCTTGCGGACCTTGAATACACGAAGCTTAGCTCGCTTCATGGTTTGCTGAACGAACCAGGCGGAACACTTTGCCGCGTCGCGAATCGAAAGGTTTGGATTACACTTGAAATAATCTAATACCTCCCGGGCCTTCACAGGGTCAGCTGTCTGCGATTTTCTTCCACTTCCAGCCCACTACTTGGTCGGCTGGGACTCCTTAAACGATTTTATCACCCGAGACACAGTTGTATGGATGATTTCCAGTTGTCTTCCGATCCATCTAATGGTCGCATTCGGATTTACCAAGACGGCGCGCAAAATTTCGCCGGCGATTTTCTTCTTGTTTCGATGACTCTCATTAACCACTGATAGTTAAGAATTTCTCACATGTAAACAATTCACTTCCAACTAGTAATACACAGATTTTCATAAATTTTTACCCACGGACAAAAAAGTTACACACGGATAAAAATGGTGCATTTCATCAGTTAGCTCTAGTTGATTATAAGTACCTCGTAAATCAATTTTCGAAAATTTGTACCCACCCTGCAACTGCGATAGCAACTCATCTATTCTTGGAATCGGATGCTTGAAGTCTTCGAGCTTGTAGTGATCTTTGTGATCGTTCCTTTCTTCTCAAGGGATTCTAGCTGGGTATTAACCTTCTTCTTTGAACTATGGTCAATCTTTCGTGGGCAACGAAGAACTGGACACGCATTCGGTTTAAATCTTAAGTCCACTTTTCCGTATCGGTAACATCCTGGTTCTTCGTCGAAAAGTTCCGAATATTTTCGTAAAATATTAACTAGAGCACCATCAAGATTCATATTCAGCATTTAATTTGCCTTCCGAACATAGTCTCGCCCAAAGACAGGCGGTCCTCCATCTGCCATTACGTACAGCTCCAGATTCATTGCATCGCCTTCCACTTGCACTTGAACTCGCAACTTTCCATCTGGCTTGATTTTCTCTCCAGTATAACCGAACAAAGTAAGATCGGTCTGTTGCAGTTCACGATGGCTGAATACGCTCTTGAATAATTCCGTGGACATGCAGCTCCCGATATCTAGCTCGAACAACCGATTATGGCCGTTCAGCTGTACTGCTCAAATAATTCGCTTTTTGTCTCTACTATCTAGTGACAGCATGTACGGTTTCCGACGTTACAACTTTATCATCAGAGATGGTGCAAACTGTTATGAAGTTGTTCCGTAATTTGCGTTCTTGATTCTACGACAGACAGTATAATATTCTTAACATCCTTTGGTTGGAGCTCTGGAATTGCCTCTGGAACAACAACTACACTCTCATAGAATGTTGCGTTTAAATTTCCTTCCCAGTTTTGTCATTCTCGTTGGCAATAATGCTATGTTTAGTCGAACTTAAGGAGTGTATCGAAAATAAGCTATCCACAAACTTTCTTTCAAATTATGTTGAAAACCGATATTTTATTCATACAAAAAATTGATTCTTTATTGTACGAGATTAAACTTGAACATAATGAAGACCGGGTGAAATTTAAGTTATTCCTTCACGAATTTTCGAACTTTGGATCGAATGCTCTTCATCAAGTTCCGGACAAGTGTTGCATCGCATTTTTTGGACGCTTGAGCCCAATTTTTTTTTAACTCCTGCATGTTCCCAGCTGCCTTAACAGTCTTCTTGAAGACCCTCTTCACGATTGCCCAGTAACTTTCGATGGGTTGGAGCTGAGGGCAATTTGGTGGATTGATATTTTTCTCAACGAAATATAAACCCTTTTCCGCAAGCCAATTGAGAGTGGTTTTGGCATATTGAGCCGACGCTAAATCCGGCCAAAACAGTGGAGGTGTACAATGCTTCTTATATAAAGGCAACAATCTCTTCTGGAGACACTCAGATCGATAGATTTCCGCATTTATAGTTCCGGTAGTGTAAAAAATGGTTGACTTCAAACAACAGGAACATATTGCTTGCCATACCAGTACCTTTCGACCGAATTTCTCCACTTGAATCGACCTGTCCGCATTGCTCACATCCTCCCCAACGACGGCAGTAAAGTATTGTGGACCTGAAAGGGTTTTTGAGTCCTCCTTTACATAGGTCTCATCGTCCATCAAAACGCTGTAAAAGACGCGAATACAATTTCCGGGCCCTTGTTGCTGTTCGCTTCTTCTGTTCTGCACTTTGTTTCGAGATTTTCTGCTTCTTGTAGGTCTTCAGGTGGTTTCGCCTCTTGATACGCTGGATCATTTCGACACTCGTTCCTGCTTTTTTGGCCAAATCACGTATTGACATTGATTTGTTCTTCATGATTAGAGATACCACTTTCTGCTCCAGTTTCGGGTTGGAAGAACCGGGTTTTCTGCCTCTTCCTGGTAGCTCATCCAAAAAATAGTGTTCCCCAATCTTATTAATGATGGTTTTAACACTCGCATTTCCAAATTCCGAATTCCAAACTGTTTCGCCAATTTTCGCATGGTAATACCCTTCTCACTTAGCCATGTGTCCAGAACCTTAATTTTCACTTCCTTTTTAATACGCGACATTTTGAAAATGCAGAATTTGAACCGCACAAACAAGTAAACAAAAGAAAGCTGACAGTCAATTGAACAGCATGCAGTGTTCAGAGCATAAAAAACCATCACAAATACATGCGTACAACGCAAATGTATGTGGATAGATTATATTCGATACACTCCTTAACAGAAAACAATAGACTTTCTTTCATATTCACACGATGAAGTACATCAGTGAAAAAGCTACATTTTATTCAGTTTTCTGATATTCTTGTACAAAGGCGTACATGGAATGAATACGAAGAATTTAGTACACTCGAAAGTGATTTGAAGTGACATTCAATAATAGTGGAAAATGATATCACACAACAATATTGTATAGACGTTACTCGTGCAATCGGCAATCAAGGTTGCGGCTTATCATTTTTGACTTATCCATATTCATTTGCCGATAGCTCTTCTCAGAAGCTCAATTTCAAAATATAATGTATGATGAACTTATGGTGCTTGAGTAGACCTACAACTTGGTCTAACAATACATAGCTCTATCTCTTATATCTGAGGAATAAGAGCGTATATTCGCAGTGATCTTCGCGATGAAATTCGCGGTGAAGATCACGCGATTATCATCGTGAAGATCACTGTGAATATACGCTCTCATGTCGAAGATATAGGAGTTAGAGCAAGGTACTGTTAAACAAAGTTGTAGGTCAACTTATGCACTACAAGTTCATCATACATCATATTATCAAATCGACCCTCTGAAAGGAGATATTGGCAAATGAATATGCCTGAGTCAAAAATGATAAGCCGCAACCCTGTCGGCAATAGAATAATTTTCATGACTCTTTTTGGCAGCAATAGAGGCAGTAATAGAGCAAGGTTTCTTTATTGCTTGCCACAAATTTGGGTAAATGTTACTGGCATTGACAAGTCGATATATCAATAAAATCGACTCAAATCAGATCGATGTTTTTGATTTGTCTACTTTTTAATGCCAGTAACATTTACTCAAATTTGAGTAACTCCACTTTTGACGAAAGTGAGTCAAAAACGACTCAAAACTGAGTTGAAACGGCTGGCCGTGCACATTTTCATGTCTCTTTTATCGCCGATAATTCATTATCCTCTCTCTTGCATATGCGAAAATATTTCTCTCCAAAATTCAACGAAAATATTTGTGGATGTTACATTTTTTTACTGAAAACATGCTACCTATATCGTATACGAAGAGCAAAAACCGAAGAACAAAAAACGAGGAGTCACAACATGAAGAAAAATTTGCTTTTTACCGAGTTATAATGTCAGAATAAAACAAGCATGAAGACTGGTGCATTTTCAGGTGTCAAAAAGTAAGTGAAAAATAATTATCGGCATCTAGGATTCACTGAAAAAGAACCGATATGTCAACTACTCGAAAATTATAAATCGCCGTTGCGTTTCTCGCGAAAACTTCTGTGAGTGCATAATAGTTTCTCGCTTCTCACATTCTCATCTGTTTCTCGGTCTCTGAGATAAACCATACTGAATGAGGTTCTCGCCGAGCGATCTCACAAACACTAGCGTGCTGCTTTACACGTATAGGATCGATTTGTTTATTGTTTTCAACCACGCGATCAACTGTCAAAATGTTCAGGTAGACAATGGTTTGTTTTTTATTTTCAACCAGCAAAACGATTGTATTAGTGAAACTGCTTACTAATACTAACGGCGGCAGAGAAGTCTATAGTACGTTGGATTCAAATCCAGTAACTTGGGAGGCCATTACTTTTTGGTAAAAAAAAAAGCGTTCACAAAGACTAATTCTAGGGTTTTTTTTCATTAGGGCGAATGTGAAATTGGAAGACTCTCTTTGATCACTCTCTCTAACATTCATATTCCATTCAGCTTTACGTTTTTCATTCTACTATTTGTACAGTATGCTAGCCAGCACTGCTGTGTTTCTATCTGCACTAAATAATCCCTCAAAATTTTTATAATGGCGCTGTAATTAATGAAAGAGAGCGAGAGAGGAGAAAATCTCTCATTGTTAGATTCGCCCTTTTGAAAAAAAATCCTAGAATTCTCGAGTACTTTTTCAAACAGACGTATCTGATTTTGTAAACAAAGAGGGGAAGTAAAATTCAAACGTTAAATTCGTGAAACCCTTAGCACTTTCATGCAAACTAGGGCCACCAAGACAAGGAATTACAGTTCCCTAACATGATGGTAATGTTACTTTCCGTGAGGGTGTTGATTGTTTTGAGAAATTTACGTTTGAAATTTACTTCCCCTCTTTGTTTACAAAATCACATACGTCTGTTTGAAAAAGTACTCGAGAATTGTCTTTTTTGCCCCACGAGCCGGTGCCCAGTCTTGTTGGAAGATCCAGTCCTTATTGCCGAAATGCTGTTATGCCCACCGAGCTACTGAGTCAGTCAGTAGCTCCTGATACAACGTTTAGTTCACTTTTACCCCTTTGTCGATGAATATCGAAGTGGTTAAAGCGGTGTTACTTATTTCAGCTCAATCCAGGATAGGGGTGGGCTGACGATTCCTTGAAATACTTCCTCGGTTTTGGAAGAAGTAGCAAACAATGGACAATTATGCATCAAACTTGCTCTGTTTGTCAACTAAGGGCCAACGTATTCAACCATACATAATTCTAGGATATTTTTTCATTAGGGCGAATATAACATTGAGAGACTCTCTTTGACTACTTTCTCTTTCATTCATATTCCAATCACCTTTATGTTTTTCATTCTACTATTTGTAGAGTATGCTAGTTTATGCTGTTTCTATCTGCACCAGAGAATGCCTCGAAAGTGTTATAATGGCACTGTAATGAATAAAAAGAGAGAGAGAGAGAGAGAGAGAGAGAGAGAGACCGGAGAGAATTTCTCAATGTTAGATTCGCCCTAATGAAAAAAAAAAACCAGAGAATTATGCTTACTATAATTACGGATAATTTGCAGCCAACCTGTACCATTTCATTCACTGTAACGGATGTTTCATCGAAACTCGATCGGAAATACACAGGATTTGCCACACTTTTGCCACTTTTAATATCTATTTCGGTAGAAAACACCATAATTACTTAATTTTCTCAAGGCTTTCAACAATGACGGAGAAAGGAAGCGTTATCTTTTCTGAAAAGCACAGCCTACTCTTAAACCCACGCATGATCATTAATCAATATGCAAAGTCGAATTATAAGGTCAAATGGAAAGAGCTTGCCAGAAACACGTCTGGAGTCCAAAATCAGAAGACCTAAAGTCACACGTTCATCAATCTTTGACACTCTGAAATCTTTGTAAAATGCTTGAATGGTTAAACTGTCCATAGCGTTGAACACAATTGAAGCAAAGTTACTGAAAATGCCCACCAATTCATGGCATTCAGTTAAACACCGATCCTGAAAGGCATTCATTCTAAACTAGTTAGGAAATTATTCATTTGACAATCCTACGTCGGTCCCCACATGATCCCCTCCGAACGGCAAACATTTCTAACAAATTGAAGCAAAGTCAAATTCAAACACAAACATTATTCTTCGTCCTTCTAGACTAGACCAACATCATCAACAATAAGACCGGGTCTCTGGAATAGACTAACCCTAAATCATGTACCGACGGCGACCCGCAAAATAAAAACAGTCATGCAACCGTCGTCCGAGCGACTCCTAAACCCACATCAGACTCCGTATCTCATTAGCTAATTTGACCACGCTCCCTCCAGCTGCTCGCTTACTCGCTCCGTGCATGCGGTGAGGGCGTGGTGGTCGGGGAGATGTGACACACGTAAAGCAAGAACACACATAAAAATTAAATGAACACTCCGGTTCTTTGCTGCTGCATTGCCAACAACCATCAGCAAGGACACACATTTAGGCTAAACACAAACACTCCGGGACCAGACAAACCAGTACTGTACGGTCTCGTGAGTTCAACATCGTGTAAAATAACCACTCCGGACAAAATTTTCAGAGCAGAAGTGTTCTGCTACAGAAGCATAACACAAAGCCACCCTTCAACCCCATCCCAATGTGCAAGCTGGTGGGATTTTGTGAAAACTGCTTCATACAAATCCCTACGTGTCATAGATCTTATGAAAGCGAGATACATAGAGGGAGAGAGAGAGAGAGAGGATGATACGGACCATTGCGGTTGATGATGGTTCAGGATGACTAGCATGAATGACCACCGTAACCACCGCAATCCTACCTACCTACCTCTACAAGTTAGGTACACCATATCAAGTCATGGGTCGTGCTTAAAATTGAAGGGGCCCACATTAAGCAGTTGGCGCCACACGAGCTGTTTACCAACCATCCATCCTTCCATCCCTACAACCATCCATGCTGCAATCGAGCTGAATTGTATCACGTACCACATGTTTAGAGTAGGTTACTATCTGATGTGGATTTATTTCCAGGATTTGAAAGGGCAGTGAAACATATGATGGATAACGATTTCATAATTTTCGATGGACCTCGGTTGTTCAAGCGGGAAGGGTTTGTGAAAAGTTAGTGCTAGCACGATACTTGAGTTGACTCCTTTGGGAGCGTTGAAGCATCGTTGAAATGAATCTTTTGCGTTTTAAAGGTGGCACTGTTGACGAGAATGTGCAAGTTACTGTATAGCAGATGTAAGAAGAGGTATGAGTATATTTTTTGTTGTTTTTTGACTCACAATAGTAATTTGATGGAAGTGTTGCCAATAGTTATACGAATTCGGTATTCGAATCAAACGTCTTGAACATGAACTTCGAACATGAATTGTGCACAAGAGCTAATCATGTATGTATGTATGCATTTAAAATATTTGTTGTTAAGCCCTGCTATAAGAATGACTTTATCAAGTTCGACATCTGTCTGTATTCAATTCAACATTGTATGAAGGTCCAAGGACGGATGAGCGAACTCGTAAGCAGAGACACTTACGCGTAAATCGCAACATACAACGTACAACTTTATAAGATCTGGCGGGTGTTCCTGGTTCAGGTAATTGTTCGATGAAAGTTGATCCTTTGCTGGCATTTTCTCATCAGATACTCAATGTCGGATCTCCAGTTGCACTTAGCATCGGACCAGACCCCAAGATATTTGAACGACGTAGAATAAGTTATCGGTGTACCCCCAATTTGAAGCATCGGTTGTGCTGGGTGACCGCCGATGCCTTTGATATAAAAAAATATACAAAGAACGCTTAAACATGATCCCTGTGGGTGACCCTTGTAACTAAATCCAGAAGCTGTAGAGATTCCATGTGAAAAGCTTATATGTTTCTCTGATAGCAAATTGTACAAAAAATTATTCATTAATGGTTGTCACAAGCGTGGGGCCTGATGTCTGAAAGAACTTCAACAGATACTGAGTCAAAATACAAGATATCCAAGAGTACAGAAGCGATTCGCGTTTAGCAAAAGTTAAGCAGGAAGAGGAAAGAAGAAAGCAACGCGAGACAGTCGTTCGTTCTCTTACCCCTACGGAAACCATTTTTAATAACTGAAAGTAGGTTGTTCTTCTCAACCCATTTGTCCAGACGGAAAAGGATCATTTTCTCCGACAACTTTCGAATACAGGATAACATCGCGATGGGTCGATAGGAGTTGTGGTCGGACGTGGGTTTACCAGGGGCCGTATTTTGGATCTCGAAACGAACGACTTTTTGTACGAACGCTTGTGAGAAAAAGTTCTTCGTTTCGAGTTCCAAAATGTGGCCCCAGGTTTTTGAATGGCACTTACTCTCACCCGTCTCCAATCATCCGGTACAATATTGAGTTCCAGAAACTGATTAAGCAAGTGCAACATGCGCCTCTCAGCGACGTCTGGGAGGTTCTTAAGCAAGTTGAACATGATTCGGTCAGCCATTGGAGCCGTAGTGTCACATGAAAGGAGTGCGAGACAGAACTCTACACTGAAAAAAATAATTAATTTTAACAAGCGCGTAAAATTTCCCCTTGTTTAATTCCAAGCCAAAGGAGGCGTAAGCAATGCAATTGGTTGTAGTCTTTGATGCGCCATACAACAATGTTTGCAATATTTCATACAACAGGCTTGATTCAGGCGTTATCTGGCTTAAATTTACATAAAACATCCCATTATTTTCTACACTGAAAAAAATAATTAATTTTAACAAGCGTGTAAAATTTCCCTTCGTTTAATTCCCAGCCAAAGGAGGCGTAAACAATGTTTGCATACAACAATGTTTGCAATCTTGCATACAACAGGCTGGATTCAGGCGTTATCTTGCTTAACTTTACATGAAATATCCTATAATTTTCTGCCAAATCTAGCATACCCTTTTTGTGCATTAGATAACGCAGAAAATTCAATGTGTTCCATTGAAAAGGGTTGGCTGATCATCGCGCCGTGTTTCAGAGAGTAATCATCGACGTTTCACACAATTGCCCGCTAAGGTGTTCCACGTCTACGAAATTGTTTAAACTCGTCGGACTTTTTACGGTAAACCTCGGTGCATTGCTGATCCCACCATGTAGAAAGTTTCCTGCAAAATGACGTTGATGGAACTGGTCGTGTTTGAGCTTGATGCGTGCAATCTAAGATTAGGCTGGCAAGGAAGTTATAACGGTGGCAGCCCCTGCTACTATCGTTACGGTTTTATCGATTGCTGTCCTAAACAGAAAAAATGATGAATTTTAAAAGGTGCGGAAAATTTCTCCTCGTTCAGTTTCACGTCAAAGGATGTGTAAGCAACGAAATTGTTTGCAATCTTGCATGTGCCATACAACCATCGCAACTTTTCATACAACAGACAAGATTCAGGCGTTATCTGGCTTCAATTTACATGAAACATCCCATTAATTTCTCCAAAATCCGGCGTTCCTTTAAGTGCATTAGGCATCTTAGAAAATCACATGTTTTTTTTAAAACTGGGTAAGCTTTGCCCAATCGATGTAACGGGTAAGATCGTACGCGATGTTGATGGCTTTCAACGGATTGAGCCCGTTGGTAACCGACATTTTTATGGGCAAGCGATCACTACCATGGTGGTTACCTGATTCTCATTTCATTTGCAGTCCAACGATAACGAATTCGAACAAATTCCTAAGGTCTAATCTACTACCAACTGAGGATGGACCAGCCAATCGTGTTACTACTCCATTGTTAAAGACACCGGTTGTCATCGTACAGTTTTCCCCAGCCTCTACCATTAGAGTCAAAATCTCTCATGATCAACCGTGGAGAAGGAAGTCCCGAACACATATCTGAAAGTTTTTTTTTCGGTTAAGCCCCATTCGGCAGAGCCTCATACTTTAAATACAAGGGCTTTTATTTTTAATAACAGCCTAGCATGCGATACCATCAATACCTTAAATTTGGAAAAAAAATCACTCTACAGTAGGAGTAGCACTTTTTGATCCGCAAAAGTAAACTACTTTCACATGAATCCAGCAATCAAGACGTATAATTTGACGAACGGAAGATCGGTTGCGGATGAAAGCCATGTTTCAAAAACAGCGAATGCATCAAAACCGGTATTGTGAGCTTGTACGTGACGAGAGAGCATAAGAAGGAAATCCCTTGCAGAATGCACATATGGGCTGTTCATAAACCGTGTAGACCGAATTTTGACACTTTTAACCACCTCTCTACCCCCATGTAGGCTTTAGTAGACATTAACCTCCCCCCTGCGTAGACTTAATCAAATTCATTTTTTTAAATTTGTGGAAAATGTTCTATAATATGTTTAAGTAACGAATTATAAAACAAAACTCAAACAATAAGGGAATTTACTTATACATTTTTATTTTGTTTTATAAAAATAGCAAAAATAAAAACAAAAACCAACAACAAATTGTGCAATTTCAAAGATGCTCAAACCATGGCTGCTAGAACCAGTTATTAAAGTCCATCAGCGGAAGTTCTGGTGGGTTTGTTTCATAGTTCTCAAGTCCAATGATTACGAAGAAACGTGATTCTATCCATAGAACTTCCGTAGCTCCATTCACGTCGACCTCACGGAGAATTTCTTCCTGGCGTTGCTGCAGAATCTTTAGTGGCCTTATTCTATTAGACGCAATAGCTGCCTTTTGGATGCATATTTCAGTGTTTGACAGGTAATCACAACCGGATATAACCAAAACCCTCTATTAGACCCAACCTGTACACCAACCTAGCGAATCCAACTTGCAGATGAACGGATTTTTCTATCCTCAACTGATGAATGATGAAGGATCACAACAACTAAGGCGTGAAAGGCTGCCACACCAAACTTTCAACATTATGGAGAAGTGGCCAAGTTTGCAGGGGATGCAAATCCTACACCAGTGCACTGCAGTGGTTGATTTTCTGCGACAAATTGATCTCTTAAGTCGGTTGCACTAAATCTCAAAAGAAGAGTTGAGAATCCATGCACATCTTTTCTTCAAAGAAGATGCTTACGTTTGGTATTCTGTCTATGTGTGTGTTTGCTATCAATCTCCCACTGACCGGCAGTGCTTTTATGGACGAAACTTGTCTGTATTTCTTCAGTAATTTATATAGTGATCACTATGTGCAAACATGTTTAGCCCTGGAGATTAAAGATGACAGCTCTATTGAAAATTCAACGACCCATTTTCAAGAAAGCCTGTTCATACACGTACAATCTGAGATCATCTGCATGAAAATCTTCACATGTCAAATGGATATTTGAAGAGTTTTCACACTTCTAGAATCAAAAATGAACATTCTTGATCCTGGCGTGTATATAGTAAAGGTATATTTTTGATAATATAAAACGACCTCACCAGTGTTTCTTATCTGATGCTGAAAATCTCGTTCGGATGCGGGAGCGGCGCACTAAAATACAAAAAAATGGGAAAATACTACCGACGCACAATCCATCTCCAGAAACACGACCATAACTCACTATGAGAGGGATTCCATTCACAATGTCCAACGTAAGCACTCGGAGAAACTATAATGTCATCATTTACTTTAGTTGAAGGAATACTTTTTTAATTTTATTTCCGCAAAAACGATGCAGCAAAAGCAAAACGCGTCATTTTCAAAGCACGGCTTGCTGCGATTTCATGCTTACGTTTGGTATTCTGCTTATGAACCGAAATTCACTTCTTGGGACACGCTATTGAACCATCTATGCATGAGGTACGATAATCCAAACCGAGACCGCTTTATTAAGGATGACCTTCGCGATCGAAAACAGGAAAAATTAGAAATTGTAGTCGAGAACAGATTTCCTACCCAAGCGGCGCACCGCGATCATAATTAGTTGCTGCAACTTGATTATGACTCACAAAGACACATTTATGTTTTCTCAACTTAATGGCAACATATGTGCTACTAGGATACAAATGGCGTTTGGTTTTGGAAGAAATCAACCAAGTAGAATCGAAGTAGGTCATTCATTTCTCCATTTGATTTACCCAGAAGAGTCGCGTCACTGCAGCTGACATTTCTCACAAACGTCCCTGCGACTCTCGGAATAACCCTCAACGTGTGTCTCTCCCTTTCAATGTAAAGACTTTCAATGCTCAAGTTGAAGCAGTCCCAGTGTGCTCTTTCAATGACGATCACTGACACTTTTACCTGCCCTATAAATTTGTTTTATTTGCATTTTGTTCCTTCGTCGGTATATTTTCTTTCTATAGTTATGCGATTAAATGGAAATGAAAGCATACAGCGAGTAAGTTTTAAGTGAATTCATACTACAAAATGATATATTTATTTGAATAATTTCTGTTTCAGCAAATAAATTAGTGAAAGCTCTATCGCAGACAGACGTTCAAGCTTGAACAAGACTATTTAAATTTGTTGTGTACAATTTCAAATCTAATTACGTTGGAATCGTCTTGCACAGTAGCGCCGCCTAGTCAACTTTTTGCTACTATCAATCTGACATTTTGACTGGCATCCCATTTTTCCCTTACCAACAAAACAAATCTGTGGCGCCCTCTGTTAGGTTATTGCTACTTGATATCTTGAGGGAAGTCATGTTTTTACACAGGTAAATGAAAATGAAGATGATCATGGCAGCTACACTTTCGTTCGTCCACATCGATGAGACTGGATAGAGAGACGAACGAAGCGATGGAAAACACGTCGAACACATGCAGCGTAAAGCTCTGCAGTGACGTTCCCAAGTAACATTGCCAAAACCATTCAGCTTTATTAAGTTTTATAAAAGTTTTGAGAAAGCCAATAGAAATCAATTTGGTTTTATTATGGCAGCTAGAGGTGCCAATAGGTTTCAAATTTTAGTCAATTTTATGAGAACCAGCCGTTTTAGGAATCATTTGAAAAACAATTTTGCCTCCAGTAAGTGAATTAAACGGCAAATTGGCTTTGAGAAAGTCACCAAATGACCAAATAGTTTTATAGTAGCCATTGCGAAGAGAAATTGGCTTCTTGGCAAAACTGTGATTTCTTCCAATCGCCATATTGAAATATAAGGAATCATTGAAATGTGGAACTACATCAAATTAGAAATGTACTGCAAGTGAACTGTAGATCAGAGACCAATTTTGCCATTCTTTAAGAAAACCTTATTAAATTCCATAATATTTCAGGAAATTCATGATTAATTTATCGAATATATTTTTGTTTCAATTTTGTTTTCGTTGATGTAAGCTCACATAATCTCCGAGGCACAATTGTTTTCGTGCTGATATTCACCGCAAAATTAACTGCGCATATGATTTGCAGCATGATACGCTAGAAAAAAAACTCAATTTGTTTTGGATATTTTGCCATCAAACAAGTTTTTTCGCAAAACTATAACTGTTTTCTTAAATATTATGTTCTGTTAAATGAACCAGTAGAGCAGAGAATCGAACAAAGCAGAACAACAAAAAGCAACCACGACATCACTGTGAAGCTTGACAGCTGTGGCCATTTGGCCTTATGCTGCTTTTGATGGCAGCCAGTAGGTTTTATGAAGGCTCTCAAGCGAACATTTTCAAAATATTTGTGATCTTGTAAAGGTTTTATAAATCTGTTTTCACAACCACTCTATAGATGGCCGTTTTGTTCACATTTCGGCTGAAAAGATGCATAGAGGAGGTGTTGGTGGATAAAACAGGTTTGAATGTCGTTTTATCAACAAAGCCGGAAGAAGTGCTATACGGCTGGAATAAACCTAAAATTGTTACTTGGGGTTGATTCTGTTACTAGTTTGTTGCGAGGCAACATGGTGTAGCTAGAAAATTGAAAGTAAATTTACTCTTCGTCGCTGCGATTTTGACGATTGACACTGAAATTGTGAATCCCTAATTAAGGCTTGTTCGCGACAAAATCTGGACAGATTAAATTTAGAATAAGGGGGTGACTCCGGCGTAGTGGTTAACATCCAGACCTCTCACTCCAAAGTCACGAGTTAAAATCTCACCCCCGGACAAGTTACGAAAATACCTTAAAAAAAGGTTTTTGAGTGACAACGACGGGAGATGAACCTGCCCAGGGCAGACAATCGCGATAGTAACATACACGGTGTTCAATAAGTTCGAATACAAGTTTTCATCATTGCGTAGGTATGCGCCATGTACATATTCTGCATTGGTATTGGTGTCAGCTTTAGCTTCATTCATACGCTACCGAATGTGCGCGGTGTTGACATTCTGTTAGTTGTTGTTCGTTTGTTACGCGCGATGAAAGAGTATCGGACTTCGTAATTAAGCGTTTTTTGAACGGTGAGCGACCCGGCGATATATTCCGGCTGCTGAAATCGCATGGGGTCAAGCGGAACTTTGTCTACACGACCATCAGGCGATACCGGGAGACGTCCTCGACCAATGACCGTGCGAGATCCGGTCGGCCGCGTTCAGCGAGGACGCCACGGGTCATCAATATCGTGAGGAGCGAATTCGGCGCAAAAGAACCGCTCAATCCGGAAAACGGCTGCAGATCTCAACGTTTCCATTGGAACCGCTCACACCATACTCACCAAGGACCTTGGTTTCAGGCCTTACAAAAAACGTAAGGTCCATGGCGTTTCGGAGGCTACCAGCAAAAGCGGTTGGATCGAGCTAAGAGGATCCTCTCTCGGCACGCTGGTCAGGAGTTTGTTTTTTCGGACGAGAAACTGTTCGTGCTGCAGCAGCCGCACAATGTGCAAAATGACCGGGTGTGGGCGCCATCGAGGGACAGCATTCCTGAATCCAATATAAACATCCCCGGTTCCAAAGTGCCGCGTCGGTGATGGTTTGGGGGGCAGTATGCAAACGTGGTAAGCTACCCTTGGTGTTTATTGAAAAAACGTCAAAATCAACGCGGCGTACTACAAACTGAGGTTTTGGAAAAGGTTGTTGCCCCAGTCTCCGAAGCCTCTACGGTGATGAGCACTACGTGTTCCAGCAGGACGGTGCACCAGCCCATACGGCAAATGTGGTTTAAGCCTGGTGTCGGGACAATTTAACTCGACTTTGTGGCCTCCCAGCTCCCCGGACTTGAATCCTCTCGACTTTTTTGTTTGGTCCTATATGATGGCGAAGCTGAACGAATACAAGGTCAGCACTTTGGATCATTTCAAGACGGTAATTCTCAAAATCTGGGACGAAATGCCCATGCAGTCCGTGCGTGCCGCCTGCGACGCGTTCGAGAAACGTTTGAAGCTCGTTAAGGAGTACAAAGGGGGGGTCATTCCAAGAGAAATGTTGTAAACGTTCCTTGTAAACATAGCTTTCAATAACATAAATCCAAAAAATAAAAAAACATGTTTTCATTTTTTTAACAAATTTTGAAAGTGTATCCGAACTTATTGAACACCGTGTAGATAAAAAGAAACATTGAATTTTCTGCACTATCTAATGCACATAAAGGGAATGCTAGATGTGGCAGAAAATAATGGGATATTTCATGTAAATTTAAGCCAGATAACGCCTGAATCTAGCCTGTTGTATGAAAGATTGCAAACATTATTGTATGCAAACATTGTTTACGCCTCCTTTGGCTTGGAATTGAACGAAGGGAAATTTTACGCGCTTGTTTAAATTATTTTTTTTTGTGAAAGGAATAAAAAATATGGAATAAAACCAATTTGCTTGAACTAACCCAAGATGTCTTTTTTATTCATTTGATTGTGTATTATTAGTCATCTTAAAACTAATTACAGTTACTTTATTAGGCTGCATGAACAAACTACGAACTTTTGAGTATAATCCAGCTATTAGTATCTGTGCAGACTTCTCTGCAACCGATTTAGCTACTTTTGTTCAAGATTTTCAAAATTTGTCTATAGTTGTAGCTTTTTGTTTATATTGAGAGAGTCCTCCCTTCACGAGAGCCCAATACCGCTCGGTAGGTCGAAACTCCGGGCAATTAGGTGGATTCGCCTCGTTTAGTACAACAAGGACTCCATTCGCTTCATACCATTCCAAAACATCTTTGGCGTAGTGACAAGTTACCAAAGCAGGCCAGAATAGCGAGGGAGCGTCATGGCAGCGTAGAAATGGTAACAATCACTTCTTCATGCATTCTTCATGGTATTTTTCCTTGTTTACCGTTCCGATAGGGATGACGTTTCGGCTTGCTCGACCACAACTGCATATTGTTTGCCAAACCAAATATTTTTGGGAAACTTGGCCCTTTTCTTCGTCCTGAAATGCTCCTCTACGCCGTTCCGTTGCATGGCAGTATAATCAGACATTCCGGGAAGCTGCTTTAAGTCCAGCACATAAGTTTCTTCGTCCATTATCACGCAGGAAAACTTCGTCAAATATTCGCGGTACATCCATGTCCCGAGTCCGGGTTTTAGCCGTTATATTGTGTTTATCATTACGGTTCGGTACAGTTTTCACCTTGAACGACCTTGCCGGTGCTTGGAAGTATGCACGAAAGTTGGGGACATTATTATTTTTCTAGCGACTGTACGTACCGAAAGATCTGGTCTCTTCTGCAATATTTGCTTCACCTTCGCGTCTTTCGGGTGGTTCCTGATATCCGTTTTTGTTCCGCTTCTAGCCTTCCTGGCTGTTGTCAAAAGTATTTCGAAAGATTTAAGAACGTTGTGGACAGTGCTTGCATGAAAACCAAACTTTTTTGCAAGTTTTCTTACTGACAGATCCGGATTTTCATTGCGACGGCACACAATTGCTTTTCGCACTTGCTTCTCTTTCGACGCCGTCTTCGATCTAAAAGCTTTTAGTGTCATCAAAAACGCATTTTACACAATCAACAGACACACGTTCATGAGTCTGCGAAATATTTCGCGCGTTGATGAAGTATTTCCGGAGATATACGTATTTAGGGTGTCCAGATTTTGTCTCTAACAAACCTTAGTACATGTATTGCTATTATCGAATATTAATACACAATAGGAATTGAATGGAAATCAGTAATCTTCTCATTTCCTCGTGTAATTGTTAGCTGCCGGCGACTTTCAGAGTTATCGTACATTTGAATTGATTGAAGAGTTATATATTGCTGGGATTTGTTGAATGTTTAACACATGTTCGTATTTCCAAGCTGGTCAGCAGGGCATCAATTAAAAGCTTGGTTATGAATTACGGCTTCCAGCCTTTCAACACACACAATTAATCTCACAAACTACTTAACTACTTATGTATGTTGGATGCTACTCAAGTGAGGAAGCACCTCTGGAAACACCCTCTGTCTAGCTAGCATCTCATCAGCATTACTTCTTCCTAGCATTGTTTACATAAGTGGCCTGCGACCAGCCCCTATCTGGTTCTCGTCCCAAACCACTTTCCCGCCCCCTTGCCATCGTCTCATACTCTATTCATGAAGCCATCCGCCGTCGGTCAAACCTCAAGCAAACAAATGCCCCTCCCCCCCCCCATCTTCTCGGAATGATCTTCCGCCTCGCCGCCTTCCTCCCGCAACAAGCTACCCATCATAACAAACGACACTTATGTTTGATAATTTCCTCCACAGATTAGCAAATAAAATCTCGTGGGAGGCAACCGCTTCGACTTTGCTTCTGTGTATAATGAATGCAAGCATATATGCGTGTTCGGGTTGTAAATCCAGTGGCCACCGTCGAGTGCGATGACGACGCCGCCGCCGCCGCCGACGGCGTTGTTTAAGAGGATGAGGACGACAACAAGACGCCAGTGAACTCTAGAAGCTCATCCCACCACCCCCGAACAATTTCGACACTCGGTGCCTGGACTGGTGGCCTAGTACCTACACCCCCTCACCCCCCCTCCCTCACCACAACCAGTCACAGGGAAATTTATATGAATAAATTTTGGTGTTTTACATCTTGTGCTTTCAACCACACACACACACACAGTCAACAACGCCAGGACTGGGCTGGGGGCTGCGGCGCTGGGGAGATTTAGTTTGGTCTCTTTGTATGGAGATGCTTTGAAATGGTTGTTTTTAACCCGTTCGCTTGCTGCTTGCTGCGAAAGGCACTGTGACTGCCGGTGGGGTGGGCAAAGCACATGTAAATGGGAGCAAAAAGCTCAAGTAATTTCTACATTCATGCGCTGCTTGGCTTTCAATTTGATTAAAACTCTGGAAAGAGTATTACAATGACGCTACGAGGAAAAGTTCGTTTTTTCTTGGTCATGGCTCCCGGCTGCATTAACTGGATTTGCGCTAGATCAACATGGAGAGAGCTGTTGTGTTGCCTGCAAGGGATGAAGAGCTTAATTTCGGTTGTAATTTCATAATTGAAGTTTCATCGCAGCATGCTTCTGGAGGATGGAATTGGAGCTAGACTGATTACTTTTACCGTGAACGACGCTGTGTGGAAGTTTGTTTGTGAATTTATGAAAGGATGGACGAACTTTTGAAATGGTATTTATACCTAAGGTGGAAGATGCTTAACATTAAAGTTTAACTGCGTTTAGCGGAATCAGCTGCGATGAATCAAACGACTTGGAGCAGATGGCGCTTTTGAAAATGGAGAGGGGCGATTTGTTTTGCGTTCAGAAAAATGGTTTAAGGAGTCCACTGAATCGCAGGGAAATCGAGTGAACTGCGATAGCGAATTTCTCATAGGTACTCACATCGTTACGGCAGTTTCGTTGCAGCGTCATTGTAAAAGGGTTAGGGGACGGATATTAGCCTAGCCTTTCAATTCGGCCTATGTATCAAATATGTCATTAATTCAGCGATAATTGACAAACAAACGATGACAACATGGTGATCAACTTGTTCTTAAGCAACTGAGAAGTTTTTCATCGCTTTATTGTTACGTAACTGTTCGGAATTAACGATTTACCTAACTTTATAGCCAGCATGATTTCGTTAATTAAGCTGACAACTTTTCTACACGATCTTGAAATGTCCTGAATCTGACGAAATTTGATCAACATCTATTGTAATACCTATATCCTTAATTTTCAGAAATTAATCACAAGATCCAAATCAAGTGTTCATACGGAAAAATAATCAGTTATTTTGCAAGAAAACCGTAGGCCCAATTTTAGGGACGTATAATTACATGTGAACCCAACTCTGGCTTTTTATATTCATTAGAGAATTTATTATTGGCATTGGCATTCAATTAGGACTCAAATTTCCGAATAGGATATCTCAATTAGTATTTTAACAAACAAACCTGTATTATGTAAGTTCTAGTGTTTTGAATATTGTGAGGCCAATGGAATACAAGCAAAAGTCATTTCAGATTTTTAAAACGGGGGCGACCCCGGCGTATTGGTTAACATCCATACCTCTCACGCCTAAGTCACGAGTTCGAATTTCACCCCCGGAGAAGTTACTAAAATGCCCAAAAGTGGTGTTTGACTGACTACGACGGGAGATGAACCAGCCTGAGGCTGAAAATCTCGATAATCAAGACAAAAAAAAAAAAGATTTTTAAAGAAGTTTATTCTTCAGATATGATTTGTTATTTTTAAGTTCAATGAAGGGAACATTGCTAACAATGAAATGTCTAAAATATAGCAGTAGAAAACTGTACGACAATTGTTCTTAATGAGAAGTTTGGAGGAGAAGATGCAGCTACAGCCATGGATAGACCCAACATGGAGCTTATAAACCGACATTACATCCATAGCTGTTGGCCTGAAAAAGGAAGTTTTTCGACATTTTGGTGATGCACAATGACAAGTATCTTATTAAGAATTAGTAAGCAAGCGTGTAGCCAGTTGGTTGTTGTTAGTGGGTCAATTATTTAATGAGTTACAATAAAAAAATTATCAACCTGAGCATATAAGACTGAGAAAACTGAGAAAGAGGCATACTTAAAAATGTGAGATTTTTCATCCTTCTGAGATCATGATTTACAGTCAAGATTCCTTTAGTACTATTAATTGCATCGCGCTATATGAGTATAAAATAACGATAAAACGAATACTCGCAGCAGTTATTTAGGGTCTTATTACGAGCGTAACTTCACGGATGAAAACGAATCACGAGGGAAAAAAACTCCCTTGTAAATCAAATGGAAGTCATCTTCCTTATTACGGGTGTCACGGTGAAAGTGAGAACCATAATAAGCCCCTTACTCTCTATCATCCGAAAACTTTCTATCGTTGTGAAAACTTTCTATACTTTCGAATTCAATTTAAAAAAAAATCTAATCTTAGCTCGGGAAAGGTGGAAATCAAAACTTCACGATACTCTTTTGAACAAGCGCTCAAAACCAAAGCTAGAACCATACCCAAGTAACATTGCCAGCACCACCAGCTTTATCAAGTTTAATTGAAGTTTTATGAAAGCCACTAGAAATCATTTTGGGTTTATTATGGCACCAAGAGGTGCCAATAGGTTTCATACTTTATTCAGGTATATGAAAACCTTCACAGCTTGTTAACAAGGATCGTTAACCTTGTTCTCAAATTCCTTTACTCCTATCAAAGGTTTTATTTTGACTTTATGAACTCGTAAAATGCTGTTTTGGAATGCCGTTCTGGGACTCATCCATATTTTCTTATTATGGTCAGTTGTTAAAGCCTTTTAAACCCATTTTGCCTCCATTAAATGTATTAAAAGGCAAATCGGCTTTGAGGGAAGTCACCTAATGACCAAAGTGTTTTATAGTAGCTATTGCGAAGATAAATTTGCTTTTTGGCAAAACTGTGTTTTTTCCAATCGCCTTATTGAAATATAAGAAAAAATTGAAATGTGCAAGAATAAATACACAAAATTTTATATGTAACGTAAATGATCGAAGACCAATTTCGACATTTTGTTAGATAACCTTATTAAATTCCATCAATTTTCAGGAAGTTCATGCTTTATTCAGCGAGTATATATATTTTCATTGATTTTTTGTTGTTGTAAACTCGCATAATTTCCGAGGCGCAACCCAAGTAACACACAAAACATCTTTTAAAAATGATTTTATAATTATTTGTATTTTAAATGGATTATAAAAGTATGGCAAAACATGTCAAGTTTGGAGCGGTTTGTATCTCTCGTATTCTATATATCACTTTGACAAACGGTCCAGCTAAACATATTTTTTTCACTGCTACAAGTGATTTTTATTATTGTTCTTATAAACATAGTTCCATACATATATGATACATAAACATGACAAGATTTTATGGGAAGTACTATATACTGTTGGAATAACAAAACACAAACCTTGTTTTGCAAATTGTGTTCTTTTTTCTCATTACGATGAAATTGTTATACAAGATTGCGGTTTCACTCCCAAAGGGAAGCATATCATAGATACTCAAAGTTTATTTTTCAACATTCTGAGTTATTGATGAAGTTTGTCAGAAGCAGATAATTTCTCATCTCCATGCGAAGCTTTAGGAGTGGACGGTAAATTATTGCTAGAACGAATAGAAGTGAAGAGAAAGGGTATTGAGTTCCGTATAGGGTAACGGCAGGCTTTGAAAAATTTATAGATACGAGTTGAAAACGAGCGGAGGGCATTGAACGGTAGTATCCGAATCAGGCACATAACCCTTTACCATACTACGCCATGCAGGGTAGGCAAGGGGGAGGAAATCCCCTTGACTGGTAAAAGGTTATGCAACCGATCGGGATCTTATACTACCTATTGTTTTTATCTGGTTCTAGCGATTTGTCCCTCTCCCAATACTGCCTAACTCGGGTGAGAAATTATCTCCTGCTGTTGGGTTTATTTTTAGCACGCACCGCCTATTTCCCACATTTGTTCTTCTCGTCATATTATTACTAATAGATCCCGGAGAGAAACTAGTGGTGGTGGTGGAGAGGTGAGTGGTGCAAACACTGATCCCCACCAGTATGATTTAATGGATTCCCCTATTATGGGCTTTTTACACTTTGATTGTTATTTTTTGTATTCTCCCATGTGGAAGTTGGCATTCCCACTCTCCCCATCCAGAGTGCTTCAATAGAGTGCCCTGATGGTCCCTCTCATTCCCATGAAATATTTATATAATAGTGTATATGTTTATGTTAATGAAAAATACTACAAGCATTCGTATCTATTATGTATGATCTTCATTCGGATGATCATGAAATGCAAGAAATGTAGTAAATTGTTAATGTGTAGAGTGAATCAGATCAGCTCAGATTTAGTAAAATGTCCATTCGCAAACCGGAAATGAAAAATATATTCAGTAATAAGTACAAAAGCCTACCACAGATTCCATTGCAGCTTCTTGCATTCAAGGCACTAGATACTTCTAATCCATAAGAGGAGAAGCAAGGATCAAAATAATAATTGGACATATAAGACATGATAATTAAAACTTTTTATAACCTATAAGATAAAAATTATAAAATATAAATATATAAATCACAAGTTATGATAAAAAATTTAATGATGATGATAAAGGCGAATGGTGATGGTAATGAATAAACAATGTCATATCACAATAAACTGAAAATTACATGTATGCCGACTGCTGTTTTGTTGCAATTGTAGACAAACTTGCCCATCCATTATGAACCAGAAAACTTAAACAAGGTATGACAGCCATGAGCAAAAATAAATTTTAAATGTTAATTTTTTTTTACAATGTTGACCTGGAAGACCTGAAAGATATGAGAATGGAAAATTATGATATGATTTACAGGTCGCACCCCCTCACTTCGCTATTGTCAGATTGACAACATTGCCCAGGCTACGCCAACCAGCGTCTCCATGTTTCAGCTGGCAGTCTTTTGTGATCATATGACTCGAGGAGGCGTGAGGTAGGAACTTGTGATGACCAGAGGTCGGTTGCACCCTCCTTCGAAGTTGTCAACTCACCATTTGAAGCCCTCGTTGACGGTTAGGACACGTTGCCGAAATACGGTCCACGTTACGCACTCAACTATGGATTTTTTTTTAGATTCAATGAACCGAGTTGAAGAATAATCTATAAATCTGTTGGCACCACAACTATGGTCTACGAGACACAAGTGGCCGTTCTAATGAAATAAGTAGAAATCTATACAAGCGCAAGTTTGTGGAAGGTCCTGAGTCCTCAGCGGCTGAGGACTGGAATTTTAGTTTTTGAAACTGAAATCAAAAACTGCAAGAGGTTTACAAAATCGACAATATACGACTTGTGTAAATCACTGCATATTTGAATATGTACCATTAGAAGAATACTCTATAAATACAGTTTATTTGTAGATATGCTAGGTGTGATCCTTTTGAGTACCAAACTGGCTTTCTTAAACTATGCATGGACTACCAACAATCCTTTGTACTTTTGAAACAGGAAAATCGAGTTTTTTTGTCGGCCCAAGCACCATCGTACTTTGAAAGCTCCAGTCTTAGGTCCAGTCCCAACGGAAGTTATAATTTTTTGTGGCACACGGAAAATTGCGATACTCAACTTCGCTTCAACTCCTGCCAATGAACGCTTCATCCCGAATGCAACTTTTATCTCCATGAACACAACTGGGATGCTTTCGTGGTACTGCTCGTTGGAACACGATCATCTTTGATTCACATTGAAATTAATTGAAAATCTTTTGCTACTTAGAAAATTACGGAAATTTTCGGAAAAAAAATGACAGCACAGGCAGAACGCGTCCACTTGGAGTCAGAGCCTACTTCCATTTTCCTTGTTAAGGGCTTATGCTGAATCATTCTTGATGACAGTCATTACCTCAACATTTAGAATTGATATAACTCAGAGTCGGTACTAGATATTGAAAATTTAATCACATTAGTTAGTATGCTTACTTGCTGTGAGCAATCTGATAGAGTTCGATTCGATATTAATTCACTAACAATCGAGATTTATCAATTTGTAGTAAGGTGAGTTTGCGAGAGCGAGATAAAAGATAGGAAATACATGGAGCAGTGATTCACCTTAAGAGCCCAAAATGTCTCGATTGGTCAGACTTGAGGACAGCTCGAAGATTTATAAACTTCGCCACTCATTGAACTTTATTAGCACCGTACCATGCTTTGATGTATTTCAAAACAATACTGGACCATCCTGAACATTGGCAGCAAATTCTGATTCAAGCATTCCCAGAGGTACGTATCAGTTTTCATTGTCCGTGATGTCACAAACGGCACTGACCACATTCCGCATTCGCAAATAGTTTGCCAAAACATTGCTTTTTACCGAATACCTTGGTAAAAATGGACTTTTTGGCATCGTCAACGTCCTGATCTTCACGCACGGTATAGTATTGATTTCCCGGAGGCGTTTTATAGTCAAATTTCACATAAGTTTTATCATTCATGGCCGTCATGAAAATCGGTTACTTTCCGATTTTTCTTTTGGCCGTCATGCAGCTTCTGAACCCGCGGTTTATCGGTTGCAACCTGCTTTTCACTATGTTTAGGCATCTGCTGCTTCTGGAAGATTTCAAAATGGATTTTTACCCTGGCACGTTGGACGTTACTCTGAGAAGTACCCAGCTTTTTGGCAACATCTCGAAAGACCTATTTTTTTACGTAGGGCTACGTTTGTTTGTTCTATACTGGGTGTCATTTCAAAATTTTGAAAAATGTGAGCGTTACGCAAAAGTGTAAAGTTTTTGAACGCTAACAACCTTTGTTCGATTGAACCGAATGACTTGCTTTGTACATCATTTGATCAGAAAAACTTACAAATTTTTTAAAATAAATTAAGTGCAAGCACTATAATTAGTTCATCTTCATAGGTGCTATTCATAAACCATGTAGACTTTGTTTTGTGGGAGGAAAGGGTCTGACAAAAGTCTATGCTCCAAAAAAAATTTAAAAAAAATTATAGAGAAGGGAGGGGGGTCTGAGATTTTCACAAATAATTCAACGTGCCCATATGTACCGGTTGAAAATATGTTTTTCCCTTTCCGGATCCTTAAAAACGGGCATTAAATGGTTTAAATTGTCTTCTTCTTTTCATTTCATTAGGATTCATTCCATGTTTAATACAGCAATAGCCTGCCCCTCAGCAGCAAAATTATTTTGCTTGTTGTCGGTGTCTGATTTTATAATTGAAGCTGTCCCTGTTATGAAATTTGCTTCGTACTGCATGTTTGTGCTTCTTTTTTTGAGGCTATGCTATCAATGCCAGTATAAAGTACACAGATAGAAAGACATATTTAATTTTCTGTGTTATCTAATGTACATAAAGCGGATGGTAGATTTGGCATATTTCATGAAAATAGAAGCCAGATAATGCCTGAATCTAGCCTGCTGTATGAAAGATTGAAAACATTGTTGTATGGCTCATGAAATATTGCAAACAATTTCGTTGTTCACGCATCCCTTTGCTTGTCGAGGGGAAAATCTACGTGCCTGTGAAAAAATAATTTATTTTCAGTGTACATGAACCGAATTGATTTCAGTGTTCGACACTAGCTTTCGTCATAGTCCTTCCTGTTGTGGCATGGGACACAAGCATGATGGACAGATGTAGTGAACGCGGAGCATAGAAAACAAAAAGAGAGCCATGTTTCTGCCGACAGTTTCAAACCGTTTAGAAATAGCATGTGACTGTATATGATTAAAAACACACTTATTTGGTCGTGTTTGGTTTTGGGGTTCTAGTTTCCATTCTTTTTATGTGATGCATTATTATGTTTATTATTACTTCATAAATCTATGTCGCAACTTTTTTTAAATCATCGGCTGGTGATAGCAGAAATGGTAAATAGTTTAATAAACTATTGAAGGGTGCTTCGATCAAGATTTGGTCGACTTAAACTTGACGCATTTCCTTCAACTGGATTCCGGAACCGGACGGGGAAAGGTGGCAGATATGTTTAGGCACATTAACCAGTCAAAGCTCACGAAGAAATATCTGGTGTGGCAGGTCATCTGTACCTGTGGCTTGAAGAACAACGTTTACATTGCGACCGGAACCGTCAACCTGGAAATTTATCTTAGCGAGTGCAAACAAAAACGTCTACTGCCTTTCCTGAACCGACACAATTGTTCCGTTCTATTTTGGCCAGATTTGGCATCTTGCCATTACGGAAAAAAAGGCCATGGAGTGGTATGCTGCCAAGAACGTTCAAGTGGTGCCCAAGGACAAGAATCCTCCCAATAGGCCAGAGCTCCGCCCAATCGAACAATATTGGGCCATCGTCAAGCGGAACCTTAAGAAGACTCAAAAAGCTGTTGTGAGCGAGAAACAGTTCAAGGCCAACTAACGTTCTGCGGCGAATAAAGTGGACTAGGAGACTATACAAAATCTTATGGCAGGTGTTAAACGAAAGACACGGAAATTCGCATACGGTAAAAAAGAAGCTTAGCTGAATATTTTTTCTGTGTTCTGTATTAACTGAACTCGAATGACTGAACTTGTTTGAGAGTGGCAAATTCGACAGAGATTTTTCATTACAGCCGAGCTGAAAATGTTAGCAACGGCTTTTTCACAAGTGTCTCGATATTGAGAACTTACCTCATTGTTCAATGAGGCTTACCTCATTGTTCAATGAGGCACATCATGTTGAAGAAAAAGAGTCCCCCTTTCCGAAAGAATGGGTGATTTACATGAGTACACGCCGTGTCACGATATATCATTATGTTTGTTAGTTTAGTTCTAATGAGAAATCTTTGTCTATGTTCTGTGTTTGTCATTGAATGCATTGGTCAGTTTAAAGCTGCATATTGTTAGGATGACAGAAGAGATGACATCAACATTGAAATCATTTCCAATACTGTTTTTTTGCCTTTGATATGGTTTTCCCTCTTGGGAGTGTATTGAATTTTAAAATTTGATAACCTACCTAACTACAGCAACTTAAACATAGTTTCCAAGCTGTCTAATGATCGAATGTGGCGACTTTGGGCATGATTCTCTGAACCTTTCCCGGATACATTTTCTATCGCCGAGGGTCTGGAGACCAGCCAGGCGATGGATCTTCGAATTCTTTGTTCTTGGAGAACAGTTCAGAACCATTTTTGGCGCAATTCTACCAGAATGGCAAATCGTACTCGAAGTGAAGAATTATTTGCCTAGGAACTGCAAGCCTATTCTTGGTCGATAGAGTGGACTTTTTGTTGATCAGCGGTTGTAGAGATCTCAACAGAATACTACATTCAGGTTTTGTGAAAATGCGATCAGAACAACAACTTGCTATCTAGGGTAAGAGCAAGGTATAGACTACTTTCCCGGATCAATCTATTGGTGTGTTACAGATGTGGACTTTGACTTCTCCTGGCGGAATGAGGTGAGTTTGATTGCCAAAACAGAATAGTCTGTGTTTTAACTGTATTTGTACAGATCTTACAGTTATTAAAATATTCGGAAAAACAGTGCAACCTCCTGAAGTTTTCTATTCAGAGCACGAATCACTCGACCCTTGTAGATGTTGGAAGTGTTGTCCGCAGTATGACTCAAAAATCATAAGACGCGACGGGCCAACGTAAAATAATATAAACATTTCAATGTAAACCAAACATGTGTATTATGATATGTATAAATTAGATGATACCATTATAAGTATACAAAAACGCGGTCCTACGCGAAACTCGCGGTTACATCCTTGATTTAACCCACTCCTTTTTTTATTCGAAAAAGTTATCATGATCTTCCGGTCCATTGGTTCAGGTTTCGGTGCATCCGCAAAGCTACAATCCTCACCAAACCTCCGGATGGTATTTCGAACTGCTCTGATATTCGCGCTTTCCAGTTTCGCCAGTTGACTTAGTGAAATATTGGGAAAAGCGCACTACTTGTGTACGCTTTTCGGGAAATTTGCATTTTAATGACTTCGTTGCAAAAATTCAATGCCGACACTCAAACTTGTGTTTGAGAATACGAATAAAGATAAACAGCGAAAATTAATGTCCTACGTTATTCAGTTTCGTGCAATTTCGTGTAGAAATCGTTCTTATACTTTTTGGGACATCATAAAGGGCGAACAAGAAATTATTGCGACACCGAAAATGTCATGCCAATTTTCTTATAATGTTTAGAATCAAACCAAAATTTTAGGGTAGTTTTATACATATATTTACTTCAAAAATCAAAAGAAAAGTTAATCGATGGAGCCTTGAGTGTAAAATTGAACGCATTTTCGCTTGATGCCCTCCATCAAAGTCTTTACAGTATCATCCGGTACCAGTTTCTCAGTTTTTTTTTCCATTTTCTTAACATGTCCTTCTCGTCTTTGACTGTCTTCTTGCTCTTCCGAAGTTCCCGCTTCATCATTGCCCAGTACTGCTCCACCGGGCGCAGCTCCGGACAGTTTGGCGGATTCATGTCCTTTGGAACAAAATGGACAGAATTGGCCTCATACCACTCCAGGACACTTTTAGAATAGTGGCATGATGCCAAATCTGGCCAAAATAGCGGAGCTTCGTCGTGATGCTGCAAGAACGGCAAAAAGGGGTTCTCGAGGCACTCAGATTTGTAGATCTCGCCATTTACTGTGCCCTTTTTCACGAAAGGCTCACTCTTCAGTACGCAAGAGCAGATGGCCTGCCAAATGAGATATTTGGAGGCGAACTTCGACATTTACTTCTTCTTAAATTTGTCGTCCACATAGAACTCAATGAGAAAGTGTGCAAAATTTGGTTGATTTTTACCCAATGGCAGTTCTCATTCATTCATTCCGTATGCAATATTCATTTAAAAAAAAACCACGAAACACCTAAATTTCAAAACCACCACATTCGCAACAAGTTTGTAACCCATCCGCACATCAAGAGCTCTCCTTGACCAAAACGTGGAGCGCATGCAACACAAAGTTGCACAAGACCGCAATTCCATTAATTGCCTCGCCATCCATCGTTCGCATTCGGGATGGAATAATTCAGCGGTTTGCTGAAGTAATAATTGCCATCTACCAAAAAATATAGCAACTCTGAAAGCAATAAAAACCTTTCTACCCTTCGTTAAAAAAAAAGAGGTTTACATTTAGCTTGGAGCTATTTTTGGCCGTACTAAACACAACCCGCGTTGGACTTTTCTTTCTGAGTGGATTTTTTTCATAACTGATTTCACCTTTGCCCACTTTCCGTTAAATTTGACAGAGAGACAGTCAGTCGAAAAAAGTTCTATCTGACGTTGCTATGCGTAACCAACCATGCCACCATGGATACAGCTAAATAATTAACAGCGATTGCCATGTAAGCCAACTGAGGAAATTCCGCCCTCCCGAAATCCGACGATTCGAAAACATTCCAAACTTCAAACACACCTTTAATGATAATGCTCCATCGACGTCTCTCCTGACGACGGTGGAGACAGCGACGTCATCGTGCCAGAAATGTAATAAGGTCATATTACAACTTGCGAAGCTTCTTCAGAAAAAGAAGAACTTATCACGTTTCGCATAATTTTCACTCAATAACCATCATCAAAAGCGAAGAAGCTAACAATCTCCCTCCTCGCAGACCCCCCCCCCCCCCACAAAACATCACCAGAATTTGGAATCGTGCTCGCTGTTCTTCGGCATAGTAGGTATCTGGAGTTGTTTACACAAAACATACTTACTTTACTGGGACACTGTGTCACTGCCAGGTGGGACAACCGAAAGCAAATTGTAGCCCGGAGGAGACGACTTTCGTTATTTTAATAAATATTTGGAAAGCATTTGGGTTCCATGGATCTTGCTGGACACCGAATTTGGCTTGTTTTTCTCCCCAAGCAGAACATGCTACACGAACTGAGCTCCAAATTAAGGGGCATTCGCTCGTTTGCAGTCCTTGTACCTACGACAACATTTGAAAATGTTACGGTAAATGGATTCCGGGAAAGGAAGCTTCTCGCAACGGAGGAAGCCCGGAAAATGGACAGAAAATAGTCGGTATGTTTTTGATGAAGGGTGGATTTTTGGGAATTCGGTTGAAGCCGAAAACTTCTTGAAGATTATGCCTTTAAAATGTATCTATGGTGGGACTTGCGGCATCTCCTATCGGCCGACCGTTAATAATCCTTTTGGAAAGCTGACTCCACCGGGGATGAATCCCATTCCCATGAATGATTTAAAATTAATGACTGCTAGTGCCGAGCGCGGATAGTTGGAGCTGCTCATCAAGATTTAATGGGGGGTTTTCTGATTGGTAGGGTGAAGCCAACTTGAGCAAGATTCAGTTTTCGGAAGCATTTCTCGGAATTATGATAGGGTTTAGTCCGGTTTGATTTTGAACAATGGAATGATGATTGATTATTTTCAAGAAGCTGTCATAAGTGAGATGAAACGGGAGTGGCGAAGGTTTGAATTTAATTTGATTAATATTCGGGATAGACACATGAATGAAAAGCAATTTAGAACGTATCATTTTCGATTCTGACGTTAATTCAAAGGGAGTGTTATGATCATCGTCTGGACTAACAAGAATGTCTGTAGATTGATAAAAATAATATCAAAGAAATCAAATGATTTTTCATTTTGTACTTCAAACATAATTTAGTGAATAATAAATTATGGAAACCATATTCAGCTTAGTTTCCGGTTGACCAAATTTGGATACACAGTTTAAAAAAACATGTAATTTTCTAGGTTTTTTTGCGCTATACGCTATATTTGGGAGAAATTAATGAGATATTTCATGTAAATTTGAGCCAGATAACGCCTGAATATAGTCTGTTGTATGAAAGATTGCAAACATTGTTGTATGGCACATGAAAGATTGCAAAAAATTTCGTTGTTTACGCCTCCTTTGACTTGGAATTAAACGAGGGGAAATTTTGCTCGCCAGTTAAAATCTATGATTTTTCTCTGTGTAGCCACTTGTCATTCAACTCCTGCTATTAGATTTAGTAAAGCTTCCTCGTCCACTTTTTCCGTTGAATAACGTAAGTTTGCCTGTAACTGCATTTCGCTTCCTACAGCTTTTCGGGTCTTTTTCAGGATCCGCTTGACGATAGACCAATATTTCTCGATTGGCTGTACAGAAAACAAAATTATGTTTAACAAGCCAATAAAATGTACCCTCGTTTAATTCCAAGTCAAAGGAGGCGTAAACAACGAAATTGTTTGCATTGTCTTGTTTCATGTGCCATACAACAATGTTTGCAATCTATCATACAACAGGCTAGATTCAGACGTTATCTAGCGTAAATTAACAAGAAATATGCCATTATTTTCTGCCAAATCTAACATTTCTTTTCTGTGCATTAGATAAAGCAAAAAAAAAACAATGTTTCTTTTTACCTGTGTGGAGCTGCGGTCTGTTCAACGGGTTTATGGTCGACTCCTTGAAGGCAGGATGCTAAATCCATTCAGCACGGATGCAGACTGGTACGGTTTTTGTTTTATTTCGGTTCGTGCTTGTTGCCGAAACTGCCAGCTTGTTTGCGTCATTTTGGATGGTAAAGTTGTGTTTTCGCTTGAATCCACCAGCCATTGCATAAACAGTGTTTCAGATTCATGGGTAGTGTTTTAACAATTCGTGAAGACAAAACATAGTTATTCGGCATTTGCATAAAATTTTCGAATTTTGCGCTTAATTCCGTCCATAAGGGTTTGTACAGACTCTTCAGAAATCGTAGAAGCAGTCTTTGTCCAAATTTGCTGGAAGTGTTTGATGTTGTTGATTCCTTGCTTCTTTTCAGAAAGCTTCCGCTTCATCAGAGCCCAATATTTCTCGATTGGTCGTAGCTCTGGGCAATTTGGCGGGTTTGAGGTTTTTGGTACAATGTTCACTTGATTTGCTTGGTAGCACTCCATCACAGTTTTAGCATAGTGGTATGATGCCAAATTGGGCCAGAACAAACGATTTTCTTTGTGACTTTTGATAAAGGGTAGCAATCGCTTCTGTAGACACTCTTTCTTATAGATCTCCTTGTTGATTGTGCCTGTAGTGACGAAAGATTTACTCTTTTTGCCACACGTTTTTATGGCAATTGGGTAAAATATAGTTAAGCTTTTTCTCTTTTATTACAAACAGCAAACGAGTTGGCCAGATAGGAGCTCAAGCAATACATCGCACCCGCCAGCGAGATTAACGAAGGGTAGCTCTTCTCCAGCAGTTGATCCTCGGCAATACTCATCACAATTACCAGAACTCGGTGGTGGTGATGAGCACGCATTCTGGGAATTCCAGGCTCTGGTTGAAGCGGTTGTTTAGCTATCGTTGATCGAACACCCTCACCATGTCGCCCATCAACTGCTACATGTCAAAGTTTTCATCTCACATATTGGATGCATTCACGAAGGATATTTTTGACGTACTTTTGAGCAATTTGAGTTCTGGATAAGCTTCCGGAACAAACCAAAAATCTTCTCATTAGCTTTCGGGAAGCGTTTGGAACCTTCAATGAGTTTATTCAGATTATGATTCAGCAGTCATTTGGCCATCATCGACGCGGCTAAATCCGGGATGGTCAGAATGCATTCTTTTAAAGATTAATTAAAAAAACTCCGTTGCCATGTCCGGTTTCTCTTTTAAGTAGATTGAACAAACTTACCTGAATTCTAAAGGATTTATCACTGAGTGAGATTTACCCACTTTCCTAAATTGCCTTACCCATGATTTGACGTTTCAGCTTATTTTATGAAAATTGGTAAAAGTTACTCAATTTTGGGTAAACCCGAATGAGCGTGTATGTTTCAGTCAGGGATGCCAGTTATTTTTTTTAAATGTCCGTACCGAACTTAATCAAATGTTTGTATTTGCCTTTTTTATAGTTTTTTTTGAAGACTCAAGTAGGAGAGGGAGAGGGGGGGGGGGGACTTTGGTGTGGTTGTATTCAATTTGAGAGCTAGGTGAAAAATTCTTATTTCTAGAATACATTCTATTATTCTCCTAATATAATAGTTTCGAATGTCTCCCAATGCGTCTTCGTCGAATTGGCACATACTACTTGGAAAATATTTTCGTTTCTGAATTATTCTTAACCTTTAAAAACGCACACATAGTCATGAGGTCCCTCATACTATGAATACTTTTTTTGAAATTTTTCAGAAGTCCACAAGGTCGTAAATCTTTTGCTGTATACTTGAAGACTATTTGTCTACTTTATACCTCTGGAAAATTGTCTATGCTTAACGTTAGCATACATTTGTCAAAACATTCGTTTATAGCGTTCGCCTTTAATTGTCTTTTCGGAAGCTTTCATCATCATCTTAATTTTATCAAAATGAAGTAGACACAATCCGATTTATAATTTTGATTTTATACTTTAATTTATTTGTACTTGATTTTGACAAATTTAGAAAAAAATGCAGAGCAGACTTCTCTGCTGACGTCGAAAGAGTTATAGTCAATAATGTTGATGATGATGAAGATGATGGTTATGATGATTATAAGATTTTACCATCACTGTAGCAAGGGAGCTCCTTCCTTGCATTTGAAACACGATTTAATCGAGATTGAATGGCTGTTTGTGATCTTCAAGCTCCTGTATGAGGGGCCAGCAACCGTGGGCGTACCAATATGTAGAGACAATTTCGAGAAATATGGGAAACAGAAAAGAGAAGCAAGTTTACACAAACAGATATAGAATAGAGCTCTCGATAAACACAATTCCGCCCGCCCTCATTCCGAAAAATGCTAACAATAGGTAAAAGGCAGTACCAAGCTTTATATGCAAATCGTTCCACTTGGGTGCCCTGATGGTCCCTCCGTTTACCCGAATTTTGATTTGCATTGAATATTCAGTTGTCACGTTGGTTGCTCTCCTTTTTTTTATAACGGGATGGAAAATCTGCATCCAGACTCCGAAAGAACTCAGCGTGTGGTGATGACCCACCCGTGTCCCTAACCTTGGTGCCCCCATTGGAACCACCTTTCGCTTTCGGTATTACTTCAAGGAGGAGGCTATTGTGCGTTAAGCACCCACTTATGTCTAACTACTTAGGGCTTAAGTAGTTAGTCGATCCCTCTGGCCTGTCGCCATTTGTCCTGGAGCTCTAGGACAATATGAGAGGCTGTCGTGTTTACCGCGTCTCAGGTGTCATATTCTTGACTCATTCTCTGGACAAAATTATCCTGGGTCGTGTCCCAACCGCTCTCGGCTATCATGCCGGCTCTCGCTTCGTTAAAGCGGGGGCATACGAAACACATGTTCTGCAGTTTCATTCGCTTCCGTGCATATGAGACACGCGGAGGACTCGGCGTGCCCGTACTTTTGCAGATACTGCCTGAAGCAGCCGTGGCCTGACAATATCTGTATCAAGTGGAAGGTAACTTCCCCAACACCCCCCAGAAACAGTCGGTGAGTCCACCAACCTTTGGTTGAATTATTCCACTCCCTCTGCCACCTGACCATTGATGTGACTCTGGAGGTCTTGCGGATACCTCTTGTGCCCCTTTGCTCGAAGCACTCTGTATCCTCTTTTATGATGATGCCGATGGACATCAGCCTCTATAAAACACATACCGCGTCGCGTGACACTGTGTGGTATGCGCTGACCACTCTCAAGCACATTAGCCTGTGGTTACTTTCGAGCTTGCCGAGGTAGCTCTTAGTACTCAGGGTGGTGGCCCATGCCGGCCCACCGCACCTCATTATAGACAGGGCTACACAGGCCGGGAGTTTACGCTTGCTCCCCTGTACCGCTGAGCTATTCGACATCATGCGGAATAATACCGATATAGCCATAGAGGCTTTGTTGCAGCGGTAATCGACGTGGCTGATAAAGGACAGCTTATCTTCGATCATGACCCCCAAATACCTTAAAGACCTCTTCGATTCAATTGTGCAGTTAGCTGCACTAATCGTCGCGTGTTCCTCCGAATTTCGGTTGTTAACAATGGTGACCTCGGTCTTATGATGGGCTAGCTCCAGTTTCCTGGAACTCATCTACCTCACTACAATGCCAATGGAGTGTGAGGCCATTAGCTCCACCTCTTCAATGGATTCACCACATATCTCTAGGGTGATGTCGTCTGCGAACCTGACGATCTTAACTTCGTTCGGGAACTCAAGCCGTAGTACCTCAACGTACATCGTGTTCCATAGTGCCGGACCCAGGATTGAACCGTGTGGGCAGGTAGTCAGGAACCTGGAGGCGTTGGAGCGAGTTGGCGATGACCACCCAACTGGCGCTGTTGAACGCATTACTCACGTCAAGGCTGACCACTGCACATTAGTGGACTCCTAGTCTCATGCGCAGGATTGCCACTTCAGCCATCTTGGTAATGGACAGAATGGCATCCATCGTCAACTTGCCTTTAAAGAAGCCAAACTGGGTACTAGACAGACAGCCTCCGTGTATGTTATCAGTCTGTTGAGGATTGCCCTTTCGAGCACCTTACCCGCGGTATCCAGCAGACATATAGGTTTATATTCCGATGGATCATCGGTATCAATACTAGGGTCTGAATTTTTCAGGCGGGAAGACGCCCTCCTCCAGACATTTTTGCGTAACCAGCCTGAACGTTTCGGGAGCCAGCAAGACAGCCGTCTTGATGGCCAGGTTCAGAATACCATCCGGTCTTGGCGTTTTGTTCATGTTAAGCGAATTTGCTATAGCAATGAGTTCGTCGTTCATCACCGTAGGATCCTTGAAACGTATGATGTATATTCACAAGTTTTCCCAAGGCACGATGCGACATCTCAGGATTTTGCATGTGGGTGAAAACAATCTTTTCGCAAATGGTTGGTTGATTTCCTTCCATCTCGACCGGAATCTCACTGACAACTGCAGATGCAGATAAGCGGATGTAAATACCACATTTTTTAAGAGAAAGTGGGCAAGATTTGGTTAATTTCGATCAAGTGTGGAAAAAAGTTACGCAAGTTTGAAAAGTGTCGCAATAATTTTTGACACACCCGTTATTTAAAAGTTTCTTTAATATATCTCTTTCCATCGTAGTTTTTCATTCATGATGAAAAGTCCGGCCAATTTTTCAATAACTTTTTTAACGATCCCTCAATTTCTGAAATATTTCCTTAAACATTTCTTAAAACCATTAATGGACCTTCTTACAAAACCTGAAAGTTAAGCAATTAATTTCAAATTTCCATTCAGCCAAAAATGATAAATATGAATCCTAGTTGTAAGTTCCTTAACTTCACTGTTGATATTATTTTGAATTACAATTGAATTACTTTGGCTTGAAATTAAACGAGGGGCAATTTTATCCGCCTGTTAAAATTCAATATTTTTTGTGTGCATGTTTTGCAAGTATTGGGATATTTCATGTAAATTTAAGCCAAAGAACGTCTAAATCTAGCCTGCTGTATGAAAGATTGCAAACATTGTTGTATGGCGCATGAAAGATTGCAAACAAGCTCGTTGTTTACGCCTTCTTTGGCTTGCAACTAAAAGAGAGGAAATTTTATGCAGCTGTTGAAATTCATTTTTTTATGAGACATTTACGAGTAATGAAATGAATTAGTTTTGCATTTAATATAAGATGAAGTTATCGGTGTCTCTTGTCGCGATGCGTGGAACCAACTGCGTTGAAAATATGTCTGATGTTTTTAAATCTCCAAAGGTAACGATAATGTTAATTTGAGGCTTTCAATTCCCAGAATTCAGTCAAGTAGCTGTAAAGGGTGTTCCGATCAAAATTTGGTCAAACTGTAATGTGTGTGAGTCGATCAAAATTTTTATTAATAAATCAAATTCTTTTTACTTGTCAAGTTCAGTTAATACAGAATACAGGAGAAATATTCATCTAAGCTTCCTTTTTACCGAATGCGAATTGCCGGCCCAAAAGATTTTGTAGAGTCTCCTTGTTCACTTTACTCGCCACAGAACGCCAGTTTACTTTGAACTGTTTCTCGCTCTCAACAGCTTTTTGAGCCTTCTTAAGGTTCCGCTTGACGATGGCCCAATATTGTTCGATTGGGTGGACCTCTGGCGTGTTGGGAGGGTTCTTGTCCTTGGACACCACTTGAACGTTGTTGGCAGTATACCACTCCATGACCTTTTTTTCTGTAATGGAAAGATGCCAAATCCGGCCAAAATAGAACGAAACAATTGTGTCGCTTCAGGAATGGCAGACGACGTTTTTGTAGGCACTCGCTCAGATAAATTTCCAGGTTGACGGTCCCGGTCGTAATGTAAACGTTGCTCTTCAAGCCACAGGTTCATATGGCCTGCCACACCAGATATTTTTTGTCCTGTACAACGTAATCAAACTTCGTCAGCATCGTCGAGTACAATTTCAGCGATCGTTCTTTTTCCGACGTGTTTTGTTCATCGTCGCGATTTGGAGTCACCACTTTCTTGTAAGTCGACAGTCCAGATCGTTTTTCAGCTCTATCCACGGTTGAAGGCACCACTCCCAGCTTCTTAGCGACATCTTGGACGGAGAGGTCGGGGTTCCGCTCGAAACAGCAGGCAACTCTTTTTGTCGTCGCTGTGGCCTCCGGCTTTCAATTTCCCCCCGATCCAGCTTACCTGGTTGTAGACAAACGTTCATCGAACACTTTTGATACATTGGTAACAGTTGATTGAGCCACATTCAACAATTTCGCCAACTTGGCGTGAGACTAGTTTGGATTTACGCCATGCACGTGTAAAATTTTGATGCGTTGCTTCTCTTCTTTCGACGACATTTTGATAACTGAAGTGCTAATCTCAAAATCAAAATAGAAGCATGATGCTACACGCACACATCTTCAAAGTGAGGTGTGTGCAGAATTTTTTAATGCACGATGAAAGGAAATGCGTCATGTTTAAGTCGACCAAATTTTGATCGAAACACCCTTTAGTACGCTCGTACAAGTTTCTTCTCTTAAAGTTAAAGTTGGTTAAACAAATTTGAGCGTGTGTTGCCACATAAAATTTCCCTATCAACAATGTTTGCCATCCCTGAACCATCATAGCATAAATATACTGCTCGTCGTTGTTTTCGCGGATCGTCTTGGGCTTATGACGCTAACGCATTCATCTCAGCGGCAAAAAGTTTTGAGAACTGGTGCAAACTCGTAATCGCATCTGGCAGTGAAATATTGTGACAGTCAGCAAAACTTTGCCAACTCCTGGTAGATTCTGTTAGTCGCTTATCACGTACTACTGCATTTGGTGGGCTGTGCTTGATTGTCTCACAAACAGCTATGAACAGATAGGAATTTTCAAAATACACAACATCATCGGGTGGGTTCGCACGAATATTCTATTTATATTGTAATCATCAGAGATCATTACCCCCCTACCTTCTAAGATTTTTCTTCAATCACAATGAATACTGAAATTTAAACCAAACTCCGGTTCAACAAAAGACGCATTCCAACGATATTTTTAAAAGCGTCTTTACGCATAGGTACCTACACGGCACAATGCGGAGGCCTCTTCCCCAGAGATGATGGTGAACACAATACTCACAAACACACTCACACACGTCTCATACCAGCAGTGCGGAAGACAACATCCGTTCGGGGTACTGAGAGCAGGGATTTGGTCCCATCCCCCCCCACCCATGCTCCCCCCGGGGTTAACCGGAAGAACTGTGCCAGCAGTCCCAATGAAGGAATCTCCCCATCTTTCGGGTGCTCCTCGAGCTTGGAAGGGGTAAAGCTGATGCTGATGCTGATGCTTATTCGCTCTAAAGTAGAATGCCGCAGACTCCAAATAAAAATCGATGAATTTCCGCATGGATTCGCCCGCTCGTTACTTACTCCGCTGACGGGGAGGATGAGCGGCTGACAATGAATGAGTTGAGTATGGAAACGGAAAATGTGTGAATGGAACTTAGATTCGGGTAGGTAGGTACCTCTACGTTCAGCGTGACTCTGAAGCATCACTACTTTTTCACCGAGCGAGTGAGTGAGTGAGTGAGCAAATGAGCAAACAGCTATCACTCACTCCTGCAGAATTCAAGCCACGCGCGACGGAGGGCCAGATGAGCACAAAAGCAATGGGAAGGAAAAGAGATCGAAATTTATTGTTCGCGCGTTGGGATGGAAGTGAAAAATATGTGTTGTATACTTTCCGTTTGATCAATCTTCATGCATTCGTATGTTAATGTTTTTGATGATGATGATGAAGAGACGGTGGTGGGGGATGGAAGCCAGGACGAGCTCTGACGAGTAAGTCAGAAGGGGGTGGTAAATGATTGCAATTTATTATCTTCTAAATGCGCATCGCGTGTCATAGATTTTGGAGTTATTTTTCGAGTGATGGGTACAGTTTGTGGTCTGGACCTGGATGTGGACTAGGGATAAGGTTCAACCTGTACTATCCATAGATTAGATTAGCTTTAGAATTTTCGATTGCTGTAGAGATAGTAAGTATGACTTCAGGTGAACAAAATGTAGTTCAAAGCATACCAAAATTCAAGTTTATTATTCCTTTCTATTTTTTTTTTGTATTTCATAATTTATGTATAATACCACCCCACATATTATCATGCGATGACAATTTGGTTGACATCCCTGATTTTGTAGGTGTGTGCGTGCAGAATGAAGTCCCTATTTTCCCAGATTTACATACATGTCTGTATTTATTCAGACATTTGATCATGCATACAGACCTCAAAGAGTTCACAAAAATTATACGGATATTCAAATAAAGTTACAGATTTGATTTATACAGACATTGGTATTCATAAATAAGACGGCAGTGATCTGAAACGATTGTGTTTTTCCTGGAAAGTTAGCATATACGGTTTGTTTAAATTTTTGAACAATTCTTAATGATGTTTTTGTTTATTCGATATAACCAAAAAGTATTACTGAAAATTATTAAGCTTCCCAGATGTAGCATGGCGAAATTTTGGTGCTGCTTGAATATTTAAACTGTTTTTAAATAAATATTTGGCAAATATTTTAAATATAAAACAAATGTGAATTTTACCACATCCATTACTCTTAAGGGGGATATACAATACAGTCACCGCCAAAATAAAGTGCTAACTTTTCTCATGAACCGTTCAGGGACTTCAGTCATTGAAAAACTCATTATATCGTATTCATATATTTTTCTAAGCATGATAATATTATTATTTTAAAGATGCATGTGTTTTTTTTGCAATGGATAATACACATTTTTGCAAAATTATTTTTTGAACCATACGTGGTGTAAATTTGGTGTATCATAATAAAGTGCCCAATTGAAAATATATTATGTGTATGTAATTTTTACATCCACACGCCCCTCGTATTCAAATTTTTTGACGTTTCCAAGTGTTTGTTTATCTTCTTACGGATTTCAGTTGTCGGTCAGAAAGAATTAGCGCGAGTTATCTAAATAACCATAGATAATACGGTAGAAAGCAAAACTATTGAGAGAGGTGAATCGCATCGTAAGATTGGTGAAAAGTATGGATACAACAAAGCAGCGGTTAAGTACAAGGTTCAGTAGCTGATCGCCCAGGAAGGGGAAGGAAACGTAGAACAGATTCCCGAACAGATGCGAGAATCTTTCGAGAAAATAAAAAAAATCCGAAGGTTACCCTCAGGGAGATCAAAGAAGTGATTCAACAACCGATCTCGGACAGTACTCTACGCAGAAGGATCGCTGAAAACGGTAGGAAGAGCAGGTTATGTAAGAAGTTGCCTTTTATTAGCAAAGTCAACAAAGCGAAACGACTCAAATTTGGTCGGGAACATGCTGATAAACCTTTAGAATATTGGAAGACTGTTTTGTGGACTGATGAGTCCAAATTCAAGTTGTTCAACAGCAAAAAAAGAGCTCGTGATGGCGTAGGCCTGGAGACTGAGGCGCTTCATGATCGACATATCCAGGGCACAGTTAAGCATGGTGGAGGGAACGTGATGGTGTGGGTGTGTTTTTCTTGGGCGGGTGTTGGTGCTTTGGTAAAAATCGATGGTATTATGACAGCAGATTCCTACATCGATATATTGCGTGAGAATTTGGAGGTTTCGTTGGTTAAAACTGGGCTGGAAAACAAATTTGTGTTCCAGCAAGATAATGACCCTAAACATACCGCGAAGAAATCAAAGGCATTCTTCCGTTTCTGCCGTATTAAACCTATGGAATGGCCCCCACAGAGTCCAGATCTGAACCCAATAGAGAATCTGTGAGCCATCTTGGATTCACGAGTTGATGAGACAGGAGTTACCAACAAACATAACTATTTTCAAGCTCTTGAGAACGCCTGGGAAGATCTTGACCCACAACACCTGAAGAATCTGGTGGAGAGTATTGCGAAACGTTTGCAAAAACTGTTGAAGGCCAGGGGAGGACACATCAACTACTGATCACTCAACAGACTGGATCAACAACTTGTTTTTTTTGTAAAGAAAATAAGAAGTGGGTACTTTATTTTGATATGCATAATTTCTACTATAGTTTGATATTTCTTGGAGAAAAAAATGAACTTGCAGGACAAGTGTATTTTATGTACCAGACAAGAAAAGAACATAATAAATATGCCATCAAAACAACACAACTTAGAATGTTTTACAGTTTGCTGCACAAAAAGAAGAAACTTACTCAAATCAATCGAAACTTTTTTACAATTATAAATTTATCCATGCAGCATACAAAAAAATTTTCAATTTTCATTTTTTTTTCAACAAAATGGCGGCCGTTAGAGTGTGTTGAAAAAGTCGTTGTGCCGGCTCTCCTGGTTGCAGTTTTGATCTGAAACCTGCTAACCTAAAAAAATACATTAATTAATTTTAAAGTTAGTAGATTGAAAAAAAGTTGAAAAAAAAAATTCACACTTTTGGCGTAATTTTTTTGAAAAAACCCACATTTTTCCACCATTATATCACATTTTTCCATATTTAATTATAAAATATTACAATATTTTTTAATTCATATAGAAGGTCATACTATAAATTTCAGCTTAATCGAATAATCAGTTTTCGAGTTATCACTGGCATAAACTCCGAAAATCGCGTTGAAAATAGGTGTTCTCGGTCGGAACGATGAAAAGAAACACTTGGTGTTCGAATTTCTAAAGAAAGGTTTCAGGAGCGTATTTAACGGGAAATTTACTAACTTTTTATGCATTAAAAAATTGAGTTTTTTTTTGGCATTCTAACTGTATAGCAATCATGCAGGTATATTCATTCCTGCATGATAACTTAAGAGTTATTTAGTTACTTAAATATTATTAATAGTAGCAAAAAATAAATGACGCATAACGCTACAAAACCGATCGTATATTTCACAATAATAGAGATTTATATATTTGAAACAGTGATAAAGATGTTAATCCTTCTTTCTGTAAAATTCTCGAAATTTCTGTGGTACATCCGCCATTATGTTCCGTACGGTATCCTCGGATACGGCCGCATCGGTATCATTTGCTTTCTTCTTAGTTTCGAAGAGTTTCCGCTTAACTAGTGCCCAGTACTTTCTCTAGTTCTGGACAGTTTGGTGGATTGGTTGTTTTGGCACGCTTTTGACCTCTTGTACCAGGACGGATTTCGCATAGTGACAAGAGGCCTAACCAGGCCAAAACAGAGCTGAAGAGTTGTGGTTTCTGATAAACGGTAGCAACGGCTTTTGCAGACATTCTTTCTCAAGGACATCCTTAATGATAGTGCCAGTAGAGACGAAACCTTTAGTTTCTCGACAAAAATTACATGTAGCCTACCAAATCAAATACTTCTTCGGGCTTTGCATTGCGGTACGTATGTATGTGTAGCAAAAATTTGGTGTAAAGCTCCTTAGCACGACTTTTTGCAGTGAAATTTTGCTTGTCATCACGGTTGGGCACCTTTTTCAATTTGTACGACTTCAGTTCTTGCCTCTGCTTCGCTTTTTGTACGTATGATTTTGACTTTCCAACTTTGCGAGTCACATTTCGCACAGAAAGATTGGGATTTTTCACAATAATGGCGACCACCTTCTTGTCCATTTGTTGGGAGCATACTTTTCGATTTGTTCCACTTCCAAACTTCCGATCTACAAGCAAGCGCTGGTCAAATGATTTGCCAACACAAAACACGATACTTTTCGGTAGTTCTAGTTGCTTGGCAAGATCGCGTACCGATCGTACAAAATGCGTTTGCGCACTTCAACTTGAAAACATGCTGTATCATGAAATAAAGTGCACACTCAGATTTTTTTACAGAAATCTTTAAATTTTTTTTTCGGCAACAGCTGAACGTTCGGTAATCCACTAGAATGGAGAGAAACGATGGTACGAACTATCATAGACTGGTGCGTTGGATTGAAAGTACTCAAAGTACTTTATATCGTCATTAATAAACTTTGCAATTGTAATGATAATTATTAAACGTATGTTGCTGTACTGCACGTACTTTAAAGTAATGAAAATGTGATGAATGCTACTGAAAATATACGCTGAAAAAATATGAATAATGGTTGCGATGTAAACTGCACCTTCACGAAAATATGTTGACTTAATAACTGGTTGAATGCAATTTTTATTCTGAAATACAGAAATTCTGAAATTCTGAAAGTCATATAATATTTCTTATAATTTTTCAGCATGAATTCATATTTGCAACCGATAGCATATACTTATACGAGAAGCTCTTATTCTAGCGATTTCACCGCTTGTAATTTACATGATCTCAACACGATTTAGTTCCACCGCTCAGTTTGTCAAGTTAGAGTTAAAAATTTATCACCGAATAACCGAACGTTCAGCTGTTGAAAATTCGGTAAAATTTTACAGATTTCTGTAACAAAAATCAAGTGTGTAGTTTACAGCATATTTTAAATTAGCAGAGAACCTTTTTCAGTGAGAAGACCACGCGTAAATAAAAAGGTAAATTTGTTAGATCCAATTCATGAAAGTTTTACACGTTTTGTGTGAATAGTGTATAACATACACTATCAGCATATTTTTGGCACTTTTTAATGGTTGTAATGTTTTTAGTGTATTAATTAATGTATTTAAATGTATTAATACTTAAAGCTATAATTTTTGTAGTTAATATTTGCCTACGTTGGAATTAAAGTGCCCTTCGGTAAGAACAAAAGTAGTTCAAAGAAACTACTAAGGCCTTGTAAAGTCTGAGCTTTCAAAAAAAAGTAGGGCAAATATTTATAGAAAAATCAGGGCATAACTTTTGGTTACTTTACTAGTAAAGTTTATTAGAAATAAAAGAAAAAAAGTTTATTAAAAATAAAAAAAATACCCCAGCCAACGCCTGAAAATCTCGATAATAAAGCGAAAAAAAAGATTGCAAACATTGTTGTAAGGTGCATGGAAGATTGCAACTAATTTCGTTATTTACGCCTCATTTGTCTTGAAATTAAACAAGGGTAAATTTGACGCGCCTGTTAAAATTTATGATTTTTTTTTTCAGTGTAGAACACCTGAAAACTATGGTATAAAACATAAACTACGCATTATATATCACTTTTTGTTGTTTGTTTAAAAAGGTTTTTCTTTGTGGTTTTTGATGAACGATAACAATCGTTTCTACAGTTTCTTTTCTCAGCGAATATTTTCTGAGAAATTCCGATGCTTTCTTTATACAAGTTGGCAGCACGGTAAAATGCAGCATACAATTGTTTGAAGCTCCTATTTTCCGATAATTTTATACTGTGCCTACGTCATCCGTGTCGGTTTATGTGAATCGTAAACAGCGTCTTAATCCCGATCCAATGTTATTAGTTCAGTGTTCGGTGTCGTGAAATTGTGTAGAAGCATTTTACCTTTGCTTTGTGTACGAACACTCACGTTCGTTTTGATTCCGAATTGCCACATACAGTGCGCGAAATAAATATAGCGTACAAGTGAAAATTCGACGTTTAACTATGTAGTTGCCTTCTTCGAAGTGAGTTGGATATTTTTTATAAACCTTGAACCAAAACAAACAAAACGTGTGTTCATTCAACTTTATTGCTCTACCTCTGGTAGTTTAATTCATAGATCAATGCATTGTTCATAAGAAATAATTATACCGTACAAATCTGGTTGATTTGATTTTTCACTTCAGCATTTTCTGTATGATAGATTTAATACTTCGTTCTTCCTCCTCGAGCTGTAACTACATCTGCGAGACGTTGTGGCATTGAGTCAACCAATGACTGCAGTACAGCGATGTCGATATTTACCCATTCTTCTTGAATAGTTGTTTTGAGTTGCAATAGTGTGTCAAACTGCCGTCCATTTGCATACACTCTTGCTGACAAGATTCCCCAAACATTCTCTATTGCGTTCAGATCAGGACTTATAGCCGGCCACTCCATAACATCGATGTTTCTTGACGCTAGAAAGGATTTTGTTTGTTTGGAAGAGTGTATTGCAGCATTATCCTGCTGAAATATCCAGTGTTCATCCTACAAATTATCGCCAAAGTCGATCAGGACGTTCTCAATAAGGTCTATGTACTTTCCTGAATTCAGTTTGTGTGAAATAATGCATATTGGGTTTTTTCCGCGATATCCTAGCCAAATGCGGCCCAAATCATGATTGAACCACCCTGAAAGTTCCTTGCGTGACGCGTCTCAGGATTTCGGCGAACTCCCTCTAATACATCTGGCATCCATCAGGTCCGTCGTAATTGAGCTTCTTCTCGTCCGAAAAGATGACAGATTTCCACTCATCTAGCCAAAACGCGTGTTGCACAGCTAATACTAACCTTGCAGCAGTATGTAGAGGAAGAAGCTTTGGTGTTTTCACTCTTTATTGATATTGGATGTTGGGATTTCCTTCAGAATTTGCAGAATCCTCCTTTTGGTCAACAGGAGAGACATTTCAGACTTGATTTTACCTGCACTTTAGTTTCTTTTGACGGCCAATCGCCATACTTCCCGTTTTACTCTGGCAGACAGCGTAGATGGCCGACCACTACGTTTGTTTGTACCATACTTTTTCGGATCTTTGAGAAAGTTGACGATCGTTCTCTTATTCCGGTTGACCTTCTGAGCAATTTGACGAATAGAGAGTCCACATTCTCTGTAAGTCGTCATTTTTGTCCGTTCTTCAGACGATAATTCTTTTCCTCTCCGCATTTTTACGAAAAAGCCTAGGAAATATATTTGTAATCACAAAAACAATCTGCTAGAATCACGGTTAGATATCTATCTTCTGATACCATTGCTCATTCCGATAAATAATTTACTTACAATCACAAATCCAGGTGTATGATATCGAAGTACGATATATTTATTTCCTACTGGGATGGGAACTTGAAAAAATCTAAGTCAAACTGCTGCTTGTGTGAGCGCGTAAACAAACAATTTCCGGTGCCCCCAGCTGGCGGATACACTGTCAAACGAAATACCTTAATTGAGCATTGAAAACATTCCTGCAAAAATACGAGTCAAATCTAGCTTTATGTATACGGTAGCTGCTCGTTATTTTGCAGAGCTATCAAGTTTACAAAGTTGCATATCCGTACACGCAAAAACAACCGCAGTAAAAACTACCATTTCGAGGGTTAAATCAGGGTTAAAAAGAGCGCAAACACCAATTATTTTCACCTGACCAGGTTGAAGCAATCAACCTGGTACGGCTGATATCAATATGAGGTCTGTCAAATATACCACAAATGCTGAAGGTTTTAACTCAAACCTAGTACATTTGACTGAAATTTCATTGCAGTGTTAAAGATAGGCATAGTCTGGTAAAATGGTAGTTTCTACTGCAAGATTTTTTTCTGTGTAGGTTTAAGAATCATCATGAACCGTAACATTGCAGCGCATTGTAACACTTGGCAAAATTCCGAGAAAATACCTATTATGGAATCATGGAAAATTTTGTCGAACACTGTGGATTCTGGAAGAGCAGTCGATGTAATTGGTTTGGGTATTCTTTTTACCTGCATAGGAATGACTAAATAACATTACTCGGCTTGGACGGTGAAAGTTGGACTGCTCTGGTTCAGCGAATCTAATTTCTTGAATTTCGATCCCGCTGAGACAACTGTCATGAACGTCTCCGTCAATCTTTTACCCTACTCAGACCGATGCAGGCTCATAGGATTGGAGCCACTATCAGATAGACGAGTTAAGTCTTGATAAAAGTCATGCTCGTTAGGTTTAAAAGCGTGGATTTTCAGGCAACATAACATTGACCACCTATAATCACCTCTGTGCTATAAGTTCCATGCGAAAATCAAATGATAACTCGTGACAACTAACTTAACCAGAAAAATGAATGTTTGATTTTCAAAATGCTTTGATGTTAACAGGTTCATTTCTAATTTGAGTTTCGAAATTTCTGAAATGAAATTCAATTAACCACAATGAACATCAAATACCCGTCGGGATCGGAAATTATGCAAAGGCAGCCCAATCCAGGCTACTCTTGCTCAACTTTGCTAGCATCTATTCTTATGGAACGATCATGACGGCCCTGGTTTTGCCATGTTCGTTTTAGGATTCAAAATTACTTAAAAATACAAAAATCAACACAAGAGATAATATTCAGATTTCGTCTAATGCAATTCATGCTTACCGATTGACAATCAAAACAACAGTGACAGCAGAATTTTGACCCGCACTAATGGCCCAAACAGAATGATAACGGCATCGAAAAACGGCAAAGCCCGATCTGAGTATGCCTGGTTGTCGGAAAGAAAATATCCTAGATCCAATCCGATTTTAATTGGACATATCGAAGTCATTTGCAGCAACTGTCAAAATTGCCGTTTTCCGTTCCGTTTCCGTTATCATTGTGTTTGGACGGTAAGAGCCGACATCGTTCATTGCAGCAAACAAAATTCAGTGGGCATAGAAGTGATTGCGGTAACCATGGAAACCGGGAAAGTAAACATCATCATTACACTGGGTTAAAATTATTTTCACCTCTCATGGATATTTTATGAAAATCCAAGGCACTGGTAGAGGTACTTCTCCGAACTTCTCACACAGATTCCGTTCAACATTCCTGCTCAAAAGTTCCGCAATTCTGTCTTCGCTCGTTCAATGTTACCTGCGATGAATTTCATTTTAAATTGTCAAAACACGTTTTTAAAAATAGGCCTAGCAGTAATACATAGTTTCTATGTTAAATAATTCAAACAATTCTGTGAATTATTCAGCTCTAGCTTTCTGGCAGAAAACAAAAGCAGCCCTGGAAGCTGCTTGAATCCTCCAGGATATAAGTTTTATCGTCCAAAAAAACTTTTCATACGTTCGTCAAATATTCGTAGTTTAAATTGTTTTGATTTTTGGACCACACCAGATGGCATTCCTACATTACGAACCCCCGTTCGAACAGAGAGATTCGAATTTTCCTTCAATGTCCCCTTGAAATCCTGGTATCACTTCTACGTTTCCTCTCAAGGTTCAAACGTTCCGAAAACCATTTTAGCTCACCTTAACAGTTGATTTAGGAAAATACTTTTTTTTTTGCAAGTTCCCGTACTGTCAAGTTAGGATTTGCCTTACGACCGTACTAAATCTGAGAGTACAAACTTCCATCTACATGATCTATGATTAATTTAGTAGTCCCATTTAGAAAAAAAAAAAACACATTTTAAAATTGGTAGTTTTGCATTTTTCCTGCGAAATTTTCGATCAACAGCATCAACAATTATCATCAAAGAGCGTAACAACGCGAGTTTTGTTTTTATAAAAATGTTTATATTTTTATATTTATCCATCTCCGTTAATTTATTAACATTTATATCACAGACAAACAGACATAACATATCGAACATTTGGACTACAAATTATCGTCGCTTAAAAAACTCGCCATCTGTTGGAACACTGTGATGATGATTAAGCTGAACAGATGTGGTAGTGCGTCAACGTTAAACGTAAAAAATTGAGTATTTTACTATTGTGCGATACTACATCTAAGAAACATTTGAAACACAAACGACAAACATACGAAACACTTGCAACACTTGCTTATTTTCTTACGTTTGACGTTAACACACTACTGCTATCTGTTCAGCTTAATCTTCCATCACAGTGTTCTCAACAGATGGCGTTAGTTTTTTTTATTAATGACGATGATTTGTAGTGCAAAATGGTCGATATGTTATGTCTTTGATATAAATGTTAATGAATTAACGGAGGTAGATTAAAATAAAAATATAAACATTTTCATAAAAAAAACTCGCGTTGTTACGCTCTTTGATGATAATTGTTGATGCTGTTGATCGAAAATTACGCAGGAAAAATGCAAAACCACCAATTTTAAAATGTGTTTTCTTTTTAAGGGGACAAAAGGGAACACATAATTTTGCACAGATCTTGTAGATGAAAGTTTGTACTTTCAGTTCACGTACTCTGTGTTTGCAAATATTTGCAAATAAGGGATTAATATATCTTGCAAAAACGTACACTTCAACCCCTACAACTTTTTTTTGTTACAATAACTCCCAACTAACATTTTTAGTTGCCTAAGCCGAAGTTAAGAACTTATAAGCTGTTTTATAATTGTATAAAAGCAAGTGAAGCTGAATAAGCTATAAGCAGAATTAAAAAATCTATGCAGTACTTATGCTTAATGTAACACAGCTTTAACACAACATTTAGCTTAAGGTTGCATACTTTGAAAAGAAAGCTCTTATGCGAACAATGTTTGTCTGCATTTACACAGCTTGTTTATGTAGCTTAGAAATTAGTCGGTTAAGCTTTTGAATTACCATTCTGTGTTCTCTTACACAGTTTTATTTGTTGGCTTTATAATAGCTTTTCAAAAGCCTTTATATTAGAAATACCTTAGCCGCTATACAGCTTAGTGATTATAGCTGTATAAAATGTTGTATAAGTACATTGAGCGAACATATCGAAAAGATTTCATTCGAATATAGTATGGAAATTTGCCAGAAGACATTAATGCAAATTTTATACGATTCCCTTATGGAAAGAAATCATATGACGATCGTATGAATATTTTCCTCACATGAAAAAAAAAAGTTGCAATCGGGATGCGAACCATGAACCTCGGCATCCAGAGCCGATCCACAATCCCACGAGACTATACACGCTTGATAAGTGCTGTCAATTGAAAGCGTAGAAGAGGCATGCTTTTATCGACCAATGCAACAATAATCTTTTAATACGATCTCTTATGGCTTTGTGGTTAATAGCTCTGATCGTAGGGATAATTTCCTGAGTGTAGTTGCGGCACAGAGTATGGAGCATATATGCAGTTATTTATATGGAGTTCTTGAGCTTGAGCTCTTGAGTCTTAGCTGTCAAACTAAATAAAAGGAATACCGTCCATTTTATCGAGCAGAGCATTTAGATTTCAAAATATTTCGAAGGATGTTTAAAAAAATTAAGAAAAGCGGAACTTACTATTGGAAACGAAATCTGAGAAAGTATGAAGCTGATTTGAGGAATTCATATTCGGAGATTCGCGCAATTGACAGTGCTGGCGAAAATTGCTTTCAAATAAACAATATAAATTCCACTGAGCAGAAGATCAGGTGTTCAATTCCCGGTCTTAGTGGATTGTTTTTAATCACCGGGAATTCATTAATATAGCAATGATAAATAAAGCAATCTATAACAACAGTTATAAATGGAATTGATATTAACGTAGTTTAAAAAAATTATAACAAATGAATCCAAGCGCGGCACAGCTAACAACGTTAATTGAATGGTGATCATGTTTAGATAATAAGAATCTCGGTAACACTGATTTTCAAAACAGTACAAACCTGTTCGTAAAGAGCTTCAGCAATTATTGTTGTTCAACATTATTAGAACTAAAATATGTTTTGAACACTTTGAATACGGGTACTAGAATTCCTCACAGCTGATATGGATCTGAGGATACAGTCACCGTTCTTAAGGTGTAGGCGCAGAGTTCAAATCTGGTAAGTACACGGGTAAGGGATATATAAATATATACTATATATAAACATTATAATACAAAGTTCATATAGTTAAATGTTAATTACGCATTACAACGATAAAACAACACCATTGCCGTAATACCGTCCACGAGTATTGTAAACAGTGTTTGACATACATATTTTTTCGATTGCTGTATAGTGACTATGTTTAAACGTTTATATCAACGTTTTAAGACTACCAATAAAAAGCTGTTTGCGACAGTTCTAAAAAACAAATAAATATGCTGAATATGCGTTTCAAAAGAACAGTTACGTAATAAGTTGTATAATTTTTGGATAAAAGCATGCTAGGCTATAAACCGATTACATATTCTGCTTGACATTTTTTTCATTTTCATGAAGCTGGGTAGATTCGCCAGATTTGCTTGTGAAAATATTGGCTGGGCGCTTGTGCAACCACTACTTAACCATTACTCAGTTTCAAGTTGTATACCTATTGCCTATGAAGCGTTTATCTAATTAAAAATGTTACTTGGGTAGCACTTAAAGTCATCTCTGCAGAGTTTTCAAATTGAAATTGAAATAAAAAAGTTACAGCAAAAACACTGTTTTTTTAAGTCCCACCCTAAGGAAAATTAGAAAAACTGTTTTTAAACGATACGTAGATGAGATAGAATTTAAATTTCTTCAGCAAAGTTCCTTTAAATTAAAATAAATACAATTCTGTAGAAGCGAAAAATCCTCTAGATCATAAGAATAAAAAGTTAAATTTTTTATTATGAATATAAATTGACCACCCTAGTCACCACCCAAACCAAAAGATAGATCTTATTTTTTAAATATAATCTCCCGAATACATCATCTGTCCAAAGTTAATGGGTTTCGAGTTATCGATTTTTGTCGCGAAATTTGTCCATTCGTACCATAGTGGCTTGGCATTCTGACTGTTAACCCATGCCAAGTTAACCAGGAAAGCAATCTGGCACCACTGTTGACGGCTCGTTTAAAATATACAACACTGAGTCCGGCTCGGAAAGTAGAATACATTTTACGTGACCTTCTTTTCTCCTAACAAAGCAACCGACGCAAAGGCACGGAAATTAAAACAAAACACCGAATGAAAGCAATCCCATCTGCATACGGCAAAGGGCATAAACCGAAGGAAAACCAAGAAAGAAGATATCCGTCGTAAGAGGGCCAGCAGATTACTACGGGAAAGTGTGAATGAATTATTCAAAACATTCAGAAATTCGCACCCCTCGAACAATCGGTCTCGGTCAACCGACGACAACGGCGAGGATGAGGCGGTGAGCCTTGGATGTGGAAAACTTTCCTCTCCTTTGATGGGAAATTTTCGCTCTGGTTAGCTAATAGCTACTGCTGGATGGCTGGCTGGTACTCGGTGCGGAAAAGTCAGCGAAGCAATGAGGATAATTCGTCCCTCTTGCCATGTTTCTAGAAATGGTTGAAACCAGTGTAGCTACCAGCGTTCTTTTTTTTTTTGCTCATGCCAGATTGGCAAGCAGCCGCAAGAAAGAGTGCTGCTACAGTTTCTCCCATTCAAGGTCGGCAATAATGATTGTCAATATTGGACTTGTGGGCCTGGGGACCGAAGAAGAAATCCGAGCATGTCTGCACTGCGTTCAGTAATGTTGAATAAATATTGAAATGGAGTCATATTACGAGGGAAAGGAAAATTTATGAACAATAGATGATGCGTAGGAATTTGCTTTCTTCTAGTTCGTTAAGTTGAAAGGCTCAATTGGGTTGGCTTCACGGGGACGGTAATTTATTTTTATTATCATACTCATTGGTTGATTTCTTTTCCCGGTCGTAGCGAAATTCCTCATATAATTTTTTCCGCTCTTTCTACATCGTTCATGTTCCGAAGGCTATGTTGTTATTGTGTGTTTTCCGGGAACGGTTGTGGCAATTTCAGCAAGTATCTTTTCTACAATACACGATGCTTCTCTGTTTGCTTTCGAGGGATTCTGGGGCAGCAGGAAATCAAGTGTTGTGCTCTCCCTTGTCGTAGGAAGCATTCACCGTCATTATCATCATAGAATATGTTTCCTTTTCTTTTTTCCTTGTTCATTTGCCACCCCGTAAACCAGTGTCGGTGTCATGGATCAGCTGATTTTTTCCCCATGAGAGAAGCTTGTTTTTTCAGCTATTACTAATGATCAAATTCTGTCGACATAAAATTGAAAACTAGATTTTTTTTTGCGCCATGAGAAATTTACTTAGAAGTGTAACTAATAGCTGATTTGATTCATAATCTGCAAGCTTAAACAAATGACCTTTCATTTTTTGTAATTATATGAAGCCTTAAACTCAATTTAAATTTAATAAATTGAAAAATAGACACTTTTTCTGAAAGATAATATTAAAAACCCATGAATAGCAGCTTTCTAAAACATTTATATCGTACATGTTACATTTATTGATCATTTTACAAAATGCTCTCAACCCTGATGAGTGGCCGGCCGGTAGTAAGCGGGACCTGGCCATAGCCGTAGAAAAGAACGTTAGTTGGATTTTTTCNTTGATATTTTTCGTACCTTTATTATTCATTTTACAAAAATGCTCCCAAACCCTGACGAGTGTCCTTACGGCAGTAAGCGGGACCTTGGCCATAACCGTAGAAAAGATCGTTAGTTGGATATTCTTCACCTACGTCTTCGTTTTTTTTTTATCAGCTGGTTCTTGGAATTGGACATCAAGTTGCTCACATTGGCCCAGAATGTCTCGATTGGCACAGCTTGGGAACGTTGTGAGAGTTTACGTTCGTTGGTACCTCATTAATCTTCCAACGACCTTTTGGCGTAGTAGGCCGATTTCAGGTCCGGGAATAACAACACATCCTCTAACATGTGATGCTGTCACATCGTCGGATGTTGGCAGCAATTGACGACAAGCTTTTCGTATTGAAGCGAACACGATAGCGACCAGTTTTTATTTGCGTTACAAATTACTAATTTGTAAATATAATTTCTGTGTGATTGTATGATTAACTTCATCAAACTGTAAATAACTCTTGAAACCTTTTGAGGATTTAATGATTACTCTTCTTTAATGTTTTCTCGGGTTTTCAGAAGGAATGTGTTGACGGGTAGATATTTCGCTAAATAGAATATGTTCCACCATCACATCAGATTGATGATATGCGTTAATACAATTTAGACTCTTCGGGAGGTCAATTCCGATGCCGAAGCCCACGAAAAATACCACGCTTTATCTGAGGACTACCAGCCTCTACCAGAGCACTTTGATCTGGCTAGTGGAAAAGGCAGGAAAAGGCTAATTCAGTTTTAACGTTTGCATTCAAAAAACTGGACTTTTTTTTTCGGATGGTGATAAAAAAAGCTAAGACAGATAATTGTTTTTGATAAATTGCATATGGAAGGTAATTATTTAAGCTTACTTGCAAAAAACGTCTACGCCCTTGCAAGCGGCCTTCCGGCAGTTAACCGGAACATTCGCCATTTCTTCGTTTTATTTAACAATTCCTCCTCAGTTTTCGCGACAAAATTGTTGGAGTAGATCTTACGCTTCAGGTTGGCCCAGAAATTCTCGATAGAACGCAGCTGGGGGACGTTGGGTGGGGTTGCCGACCACATCGATATTCAGCCGCTCCATCTCCTCCAACGATTGCTTCGATTAGTGGGCCGAAGCCAGATCCGGCCAGAACACCGCGACTGCGCCCTTATGGTAATTCTTGATGAACGACGCAACTTCCAGCAGGCATAGTCCGGAGCGAAAGAAGAGCGGCTTTGACATCCCTTTTTCGCTGATTTTCAGCCACAGCAGCACCTTCTTGGGGAACTTGGTGTGTGAAATGAACTTCACCTCGGAGCTCACATCCTTCGTGAGGGAAGTAAAATACGAAGTGCCCTGCCACTCGTTACCATCCAGGTTGAGATAGATCATCGTCGTTCATCACCACCGCCACGTCGTGACTCTGGTTGAGCCAAGCGCACGCAGCGATGTAGCCACTTTTCCCTCGGTCTTCCTCTTCAGCATCCATTGGAGCTTCTTGTCACTGAGGGTCGTCGGCCGTCCGGAACCGGGCTTTCTTTTGATGCTCTGATTGTTGTCTAATAGTGCCAAGATGTTGTAGATGCCAGAACGGGTTAATCCGGCGTCCACAAAGTGCCGCACGATGTCCGTTTTCGACGCGGCGGGGTGCCGTTCTTTGAACGCGCACACTTTTTTTTGCCATCACGGTTAGAGTTCAACTGATAGAGCTGTCAAATTTTGTCTGCTGACTGATGGGTTACTATGATTGATGTTGCATGAGTAGTTTCGTCAGTGTGGGTGAAGCTAAACACATGAAATGTTTTTGTCCATTTCTTTAATGTAAACGTTGACTTCCCGAAAAATACCGCGCTTTATATGAGGCTAGCAGCCTCTACTAGAGCACTTCGATCTGGATAGTGGTAAAAGCAGGAAAAGTCTAAGTTCAGTTCTACGTATTGGGGTGCTTATACCAATAGTGCTATTAAACTGCACTGCAGTTGCAACTGCAACTGCAACTGCTGAGTTAAAAGCAAACATCTATTGCTGGCTATGAGTGAGTTCAGAAATGGATTCAATAAGATTTGTGGCAAGTGCCAGCCCGTCACACCAAACCAGCCCCCCTCCCCCCACCCTCATTTACGACTATTTCTGACCGCACTATTTACCTTCGGGAAAACAATCGTTAGACTCGCGCCCCAGACAGGGCTCAAGGCAACCTATCAGATTCATGCATGCTTTAACACACTTTCGGTTCGTCCCCCAGGAAGAAGGTTAGCAGCGACGTGAAGAACATCTCTCACATGAAGTTCCCGAAGAAGGTGGTCTTGAGGATGACAATCAGTTAGAAAGGGATGTCAAAGCTTTCTTTTCTCCGATACGTGTGGTCAACGGGAAGGTTTACAGCGTGGAGTGTTTAACGGAAGCTGCGACCTTTATTAAGAAATACCACCCAAAGGACGATGTCATCTTCTGGCCTGCTCTGGTCTCGGTACAATATGCGCATTAGTCGTTGATTGGAGATGGAGTGTTTGAAGATCCTAGTCGTCAACAAGAACTCTAACAACTCCAACAACTACAACGTGCCCCAACTGAGCCCAATTGAAACTTTCTGAAGGAACCTGAAGGGAGGTCTATTTGAACAATCCCGTGGCAAAAACCAAAAAGAAGCTGATCAATAGGACCAGAGTGGACAGGGCGTGGAGTTGTTTTTGCTAAATCATGAATGAACATAAACAGGAATCAATGAAAATTGATTTTGTTTTTGTAAACATACTAACAATCGTCCACTCTTCTACTCGTTACTAACTTAGCAAACACTTATTGTTATTTTGCATAACAGTTTAATTCAAACTAAGATTTCAACCAGTTCAGACGTATTAAAAGCTAACTCGTTCTTTGAAGAGTGTTTGTGTCTTCTAACTTCAAGTCACTCAATTGATTATGGGCACCACGCAGATGGATCTCGCTTATGGAATACCACAGTTTCTTGGAAACGATGGGGGATTCAAAAACTGGAGCTACCGAGTCTCAGAAGTGCAAACGGAAGGTATGCTGGAAGTGGAAGCAGAAAAGACTTATTTTTTGGAGAAGCGAATATATCATGCCTACCTATTTTTGTTTTGACCAAGCACCATCTGTGGGTTCTCTGTGTAATTACAGCTGATCTGGCTATAATGGGGTAACAACCTCGGGCGGCCAATCATGCTCATATGTTTATTCTCATGCTAAAGATTTAGAAAAAATAGGTTCTACAAAGTAGGCTGGTATTTATGATTGTGATGTGGTGCCCCTGAAAATTGAATTTGGTTTTTATTACGAAATCGAAGGTAGGACTCAAGAAGCTAATCGTTGTTTTGTGCAACAACACTGATTTTTACTATTTACGAGGCAAAGATGCCGAAAAGTATGTAGCATTTATTGATATTCGTGCGTCGTACAAAAACAATTCAAAGAGCTCCGAATATGTTGCTACAATAATGGAGAATGTGAACTTTTTATTGCTTTTTAGAAAATGAGTCGAGTATTAGTACATGGCACTGAAAAAAGTTTGCATATTGTAGACGAAATACGCGTTTCTGTCAAGATAAGTAAAAAGGTAGTAGGAATTAAATGGAAATTACTAATCTTTCTTCTCATTTTCTGGTTATGTTGCTGCAAATAAAAAGGATAAGTCTCTCTGATGGTTGTATTAATGACTGACAGCTCTGCTTTATCGACTCCAAATTTAATTGAACGTGAAAAGCGCAGTTATGTGAAGTAATTTATACAGGGTAGGCCCAAATAAGTATTTTGTTTCAGTGTGGAATTCTTCTAGTCATCGCAAGAGCCATCTGGTTTCCAGCATATTAAAGAGGAACTGATTAATAGGTAAACAAACTAGTGTTCGCTAGATTCCGTCGACAGTAAGTACCTAAGAAAAATATGAATTTCGCAGTTGCATTTGACGGGAAAGCGTCCCAACCAAATTCTGGCCGAGACCCGGAAGGCAGCCGCACTTTAATCGGCCGGTCGTTGAAAAGATGGAGGACGAGGGGAACCATCGATCCAAAGAAAAAAACCAGGTCGTCCACGCAGTGTACGTACCAAGCGGCTTGAAAGGTGTGAGCAAATTCGCCAAAATCCTTGTCGTTCTTCATATAACCTAGCTCAGAATGTAGACTTCTCCAGGAAAACTATTAGATCAGTTCTTCAAGACGATTTGGTTTGGTTCGGTCATGGTTTGGGGAGCGATTTTTGCGGAAGCTCATCTACCACTGTTTCTCATCGACAAGGGTGTAAAAATCAACGCAGCATACTACGTAAAAGAGGTACTTTGCCAGACTTCATTCCCAAGGAACTATGGCCAGCTTTTTCGACAGATGTAAATCCTCTGGATTTCTCTTTTTCGGGAATCGTGGAAGCTCACATTTGAGATCTCAAACCAATGTTTATTGAAATATTCATAGCTACCATACAATATGGGATGAAATTCCCGAAAATAAGGTGCGTGCCGCTTTTAATGCCTTTCCGATGAGACTATGGGCAATAATTAAAGCTAAAGGTAATAGAATTGAAATGTAAATATGTACACATAAACAATAAAATATAAAAAAAAACAGAATAACAATGCCACATTTGAATTATTTGTCTTCTCGTGGGAGATACAGTCTCTGTTTCATGCGTCACTTGTTTTGGCCTACCCTGTAGTTTTCTTTTAATGTTTCTCATATGAGGTTTTATCCTGAACTTTTAGGAAGAGCTGTGATTGAACCCTGGATTGACCACACTGGGCCATTGTAACTCTCGAGAAGATACTCTAATAATGAGTATGAAGTCACAACCTTCGATAGCGTTCTTGATTTTATTTTGGGCTAAATCAATGATTCCCACCCCAGAAGAGGAGCAGCGATTGGCTGGTCTCCCACGAAATTCATTTTGTGCATTGTACATAAAGATGTATCGATTGCATTTGATAGTAGATGACAAACAATATGAATGTTTCGTTCAATTCCGAGACATTTGTTATTCACACAAGATGCTTATTTATGAAACGAGATTAAATGTTTCAGTGTAATTAATAAACGTTTTTTTTTCAATTTTCAAACCATCTTCTTCGTTAGTGTTTCAAGCCTATTGCTTTTGCAATTAGCTTATTGCTTGCTCTCAACTTAGTGTTCTAATTGCACTTCCCTTAGTTATTAATTTAGAGCTTTCGATGCTGTACCATTTTTGTATAAGTATGATTGTGTGGCAAGTACAATCATACCCTCCAGGAAGTCGAGAAATTTTCCTAAATGAAATATTCCTAGTCCAGACCGGGAATCGAACCCAGCCCCCTCCAGGATGATGTTACTTTGTAGCTGCGCCTTTACCGACTGAGCTAAGGGAGGGTCAAAATTAAATAAATCAAAGTTAAGTCAAAGTCAAAACTAAATAAATCAAAATTAGAACATAACTGTTGTTCCCAAATATAAGGTTTTTTTTTTCAAAAATCTGAAAACAATCCAATAAGAAATAAACTAAAAGGTTCACAGTGAAGGAAAATTAAAAAAAAAAAATCGGAAAAACTATGACCTTAAACATGGAAAATTTAAAAAAATAATATTTTCTTTTTTTATCACCTCATAAACATTAAGTGGTAGAAATTTTAAGATGGGATGATTTTTAGTTTTCTAGTAACGCTTAAAAATAGTTTGGTTAAAAAAAATTGTGCTACGATTCTGCGTTCTTTGGTTGAGATTTTTTGAAATTAGTGGTTCTGAGAAAACCGCAAAATTTCAACAGAAGTTTTCCAGGAAAACTGGCAGCCCTAATTTTTTAAATATTATTTTTGTTACGATATGATAACTAAAATCTTGGAACATGAGTGAATAGAACAGTTCGAAAACTATAACAATAAAATCAACACTTAATTTTTACCTACAAAAGATAATACTCGAGCGAATGAATCCGTTATCGTGTTGTGGGATTTCATAAGTTTTTCCGCTGAAGCAGCAGCACTTGTTCAGCTTGATTATCCGCATCCTGAAATTTTGTAAGCAGTGAATGAAATTAGTTGTTTCTAATACAAGCTATTCTCAAGCATCTTTATGTCCTAGTTAATAGTAATACTACATGATCTTTGGTCGACGTGGGTACAGCCCCGGATGCTCATGTATCCGAATCCACAACAGCATCGTTTATATTTTTGTGGTGCCTTTTTAAATGGTTCAATAAATTGACGGTATTTCCTGTTGTCTTCACTACAACTTTGCAGTTTTTGCATTCTCCAGTGGAAGAGCGCCTAAAAACTTAACTTTTCCCAACCATTGCACAGTGGGTTAGAACTGATGAAACCTAAGGAAAAATCTGTAACTTTTGTGGCTTTGCTCGGAGTTGCTCAAGATCAACCAAATAAGGCTTATCCTATGTAATATTTCCTGAAGAATCGAATAGAAGTAATATGGCTGATTTTACCACACTTCCCCTTATATTATTGAATAATTTATAGATACTCGGAGTCGCTCAAGATCAACAAAATAGGCCATATCTTCGTTCACTGAGCCGTGCGGTAGTTGAAACAGCTTTTATTCAATTTTTGCAGGAAATTTCACATGGGATTAGCACTATTTTGTTGATCTTGAGCGATTCCGAGCAATGACATCTATAAATTATTCAATAATATAAGAGAAAGTGGGGTAAAATCAACCATATCTTCATTCACAGAGCCGTGCGGTAGATAAAATAACTTCTATTAGATTTTCCAAAAAAAATTACATAGTACTAATCTTATTTGGTTGACCTTGAGTCACTCCGAGCAAAGATATCTATAAACTATTTAAGAATACTAGGGGAAGTGCGGTAAACCCAGCCATATCTTCGTTCACAGAGCCGTACGGTAGTTAAAACAGCTTTTAATCGATTTATCACAAAATTTCACATGTGACTAGTACTATTTTGTTGATCTTGAGCCTCTTCATGTAAAGTTGTCTATACATTATTCAAGAATATAAGGGCAAGTGGGGTAAAATAAGCTCTATAAACCCACAACCATATCCGTTTGTTGCTTGAAATTAGTTCCATTCGATTTTCCAGACAATTTCCAAGCAGAAATGGCCTTGTTGACAAGCCGCGCTTAAAAGCGACAAAAGTTTTTTTTACTTAGTTTTCATCAATTCTTGCCCACTTGCATACCCATTCGAAGATCATGGTTGTCACCTTGTCGTAGGTGAGAGGGCTAATCTCATGCTAAAGGTCAGCATAAGAGACCTAGAACATGATCAGTAGTGATAGTATCACAACCTACTTTCTTTATATTGCCACGTCGTAGTACGTTTATTTGAAGGCACTGAAAGAGGGGTGATACTGGCGGGTTTAGCCGCAATTCACTCTTAAACGAAGCTAGCAACAAGCTACAAATATCTGATCTCAATAATTTAGGAAAACGAATAAAAGTGCAGTTTTCATTTGCTTGGCAATTTTTTAATTGCCGCTTATTCTCTAATTGTCATTGACTGAACATCAAATATACCTATACAGTTGGTATCATTAATCTTATTGTTTGCTTCATTATTGAAAAGGGTGAGTGTTTTGATCATGATTGTGAGCAACTAATAATGAGTCCTGATGTTTCAGGTGCAGAAATTTCAAATATTATAATTTAAATGTGGGGTCTATACGACAACCGTGATCAAAGCACTAACTCTAACAACATATAATTTAGCTAGGGATCAGACCTTTCAAACTGAACTAAGGTCATCGAAAAGTGTTCTTCAGGAAGGATGCTGGCTATGAATTAAAGGCTAAGGATTTATGAAAAGAGCAGGACGCGGAGGGTCCTCTTAGGGAGGTGAATAGCCTTGAGACCATAGAACAACTCTTCTCTATATCGGTTAGCTTTTCTTTAATAGTCTTTTGAATTAAAGTCAGCCCTCTCGTGGGTCAAATTTTCACCTTGTCGGCGGTGAGAAGGTGTATCTCATGCTATAAACATGCATGTGAGACCAAGAATTTGACCAATAGTGATAGTATCACACATTATAGTAATTTTTTCACTGCTACGTCGTAGAACGTTTATATAAAGGCACTACCATCAGGTGTGATACTGGCGGGTTATGCGCGATTCATTCTTAGGCTTCTTACTTTCTATCTGAGGGAAAAGACTTAAAGTACATGTATCATTTTCTTGACAACTTATATTATTATTCATCCATTTGTTTTATGGAAGGAATATCCAAAATACCTGGTTTACTCATTGTCTAATAACTGAATGTAATTGCACTTTTTTCAAAAGAGGTGAATGTTATCATCAGGGTATCAGACCAATAATGACAAGTATGTTTATTTGAGATAGGACGCGAACGACCGGCTTGGGAAACACCATTAGAAGCAGTAGAATACACTTATTCATATGGCTTATATCAGTAGCAGTGTTAGATGAGTCATATACAATAGCATAAAGAGACGATGAGATTTTTGTCTACCTACCACACTTTAAATAAACAGAAACGATTAAAAAATAAATAAACTTGCTAGATAGGAGGTAGACAAGTTCTTTTCAAAGTTTCAAATTAGTTCTTATATGAAATATATTTAAATTTGGGATAGAAACTAGATCACAAACTGTAGAGTAGGCTGTAATTTAGGGTTTAGCCCAGCATGCTTAGTTTATAGCGACTCAAAATTTGCAGTCAAAGAAACAAAGACTCGTTGTGAGAATATCACCAATAATCTCCATACACCAGACACTAACATTTTATTTTTCTCCACGTTTTCATACTAACCTTGGTCTGCATGCGGTTTTGCAATGATGGTTGCATGGACGCGAGCGGTTGTGGAGGCCAGCGCCGCACGCGGTTTAGATAGTAAGTATATGGCTGCACATCATTCAGGTAAGCTTCTCACATAAATTTATAGGTATGGTTATAAATAAATACAAGTTGATCCAGGAATCGAATAGAAATACAGTATCTTTCAAACACAATACCAGACCATCATCACGTACACATTGTTATAAATAAGACATGACAAAGAAATATACAAGTACACTGACGAAAACTCAACATGGACAAAACATACACAATACATGAAAGCGAATCAATTTTATCAAAACTATTTGAATCATCACGATAAAAATAGTGACCAAATGTGCACCATAGCCTAGGAACGTCTGTGTGTTGATTTAAAATAGAGGCTCATAGAAGCAAATTTTACCAATAAAAGGGTCCAGTGCAGATTAAAAGTAAGAGCCTGCTACCACTATGATAAAAACAAAAAAAAAAAAAAAAATCTTGCCCACTGGTATTGTTTTTCAACGCAGACAAACCATCGTAAATAAAACCTGAACTTAGATTGAAAAGCAAATAATGGCGACTGTTATAAGTAAAAATTACATCGAACGGATACGGGCATAACACATCAACAGCTTAGCAGGTGACACTGCGAGAAGTTTGCTGTGCAAAGCCAAAGTACAGGAGCGAAGCGGAGAAATCTAGCCAAAATCGTCAGAAGGTCGAAAGGAACAATTGTAAACATTGACTTAAAACGTAAATTTCTTGGAAATGCCAGGTTGCTAACATCTATATCCACTACCGGTGGGAAGGTAATCACTCCTCTTATCTGTTTCAGGTGCTGTTTTGGTTGTGAGAGCAAGAAGATCCCAGAAAAATACGCTAGAGTTCATTGTTTACAAATGCTACTTTCGACCGTTTGACTATTTTGTCTAAATATGTCAAAGTTTAAAATGTAGCTAATGCTAGGTGAGGACGATTCTTGATATTGATCAATGTCGTTAAGAATAGATCTGGCAGCTTTTAATAACATTTTAACTTGTTGCAATCACTTATTAAGTTACTGATGGCCTGTTTCGTGAAAAATAATTATGGAGTTTGAAAGTCGAACAGTATAGGATCGATTCAGAATTTCGATTAATCAAGCCCAAAAAAATCGATCCAGAAAAAAGCGGATTGAGATCGCCCCCTGCTAGCTGTATCCATTCACTTTAACCTACCCCTGCTTTTAGCCTTTATGAAAAAGGGATTACAGCAAGATCTAAGTTTGAAATGAAACTTGATAATTGTTAATCAAATTTGATATTGTCATGAAAATTCGTTTTTGAATTGCTATCTTTATGATGTTCG